>CAUYQU010092736.1:0-198422 GCA_963574635.1 Cheracebus regulus | reverse complement strand
CTTCTCCGGGAATCTCCCAGTCTGTGGGCATCAAAAATTCGTCTGCAATTGCGGCATCCACTCACTCTCTGCGCTTTCACTGGGAGCTACAATCCTGAGCTGCTGCTACGCGGCCATCTTGGATCTCTCCCTCTTTTTTCTTTTCTAAAAGCAGCATCGTGTTCCAGTATATTGACAAGCCATCCATTTAACTAATCCCCTATTAATGGGCATTTGGATTGTTTCCACTTTAAAAAATATTTTCAAACAAGACACCCTTTTACTTATGCCTTAGCATACTGTTTGCGTACTTCTGTGGGCTACATTCCTAGAAGTCAGAAGATATGATACAATTTAAGAGAGGGTGACAAATTGCTTTCCCAAAAGGTGACACTGATTCATACCCACTCCCCAGCAGCGGATGAGAGTGTCTGTTTTCCTATCTTCTTGCCAACGCTAAGCACTATCAATCATTTTTATCTTTGCTAATCTGATTGGTGAAAAATGATATCTTGTTTTCATTTGCATCTTTGATACACTCATGAGCATCTGCTCACAGGTTTATTGGCCTTTTTCTGTGAACTGCCTTTTCACGTTCTTTCAAATATTTTTAAAATGCATTTTTAAATTCTTTTGGATTTATCACGAAAAGACAACTCCTTCCCAATTAAGCCATGGTTATGAGGCTTTATTATTCCTACAGTTTAGAAAATGCTTTATGTAAGGGGTTTTATTCTGGAATGATGGAAATGTTCTGAAGCTAGACAGAGGTGGGGGTTGCACAGCACTGTGAGTGTACTAAATGCCATGGCAATCTTCACTTTCTTTTCTTTTCTTTTTCTTTTTTCTTTTGACACAGAGTCTTGCTCTTTCACCCAGGCTGGAGTACAGTGGTGTGATCTCAATTCACTGCGATCTCAGTTCACTGCAACCTCTGCCCCCCAGATTCAAGCAATTCTCCCACCTCAGCCTCCTGAGTAGCTGGGATTACAGACACGCACCGTCATGTCTGGCTAATTTTTCGTATTTTTAGTAGAGACTCAGTTTCACTACGTTGGTCAGGCTGGTCTCGAACACCTGACCTCAGGTGATCCACCCGCCTTGGCCTCCCAAAGTGCTGGGATTACAGGTGTGAGCCACCGTGCCTGGCCGAACTGTTCACTTTCAACTCATTTGTTTTATGTTATATGAGTATCACCTTGATAAAAATTTTTAAGATGGCTTATGTTAACTTCAGATTGATCATCAATAGGCAGAAACTCCCAACTTTGTTTCCAAAAGTCTCTCCCGCCTCTTTCCTCTGGTGAATAACCATTAGCAGGAACTTCAGGCCCAAGGCCTGAAGGAACTTCCAGCCCTCATTCTCTGGCTCTGCCAATTCAGTGTGTCTTAGCACTGCACATATCTGAGAGATATTCTTTGTCCAAAAAGTATGTCTTCATTAAAAATTATCAGAAGATATGATAAAATTTAATAGTGCATAATAAAAACTATGCACAATGATTCTGAAGTCTTTCTAAAGCTCTTCTTTAGTGTCTTAATCATTTAAAAGAATTGTCCTGGATTTCTCTTTCTACCACAAGACATGGCATTTCTCAGTCATTTTTTTCTTGGCCTTCTGGGAAAGAACTGTTTAAAAAAAAAAAAAAAATCCCGGGTGGTCCTGGCCTTTTGAGGACCTCTCTTATCTGAGATATATTTCAAAACAATGATCATCCTGGAGCCTGAGCCAGCTGCTGTGGCCAGTTCCCTGACTTCCTTCTCCTGGTGGCAGTGGTGGCGGTGGCGGATCACTGAAACACTCTCCCTTCCAACTTCCCCTGCCTCCAGGCTTCTTTCCAGCCGTACTCAAGACACAGCCAAACCAAAGGCAGAAGCTCCCCTCCAGGGCTGACCAGGTAAGATCCCACAGCCAGGGCTGTGTTGAGGCCCCAGAGCACTGAATAGAGGACAGGGTCGGGGCTAGGTTCCAGGGTCAAGTCCTGCCCTGCTTGACCTTGGGCAGTCACACAGCCTCTTGAAGCTCAGTGGGAGAATACTCAGCAGGCTATGGAGGAGGGAACAGGATGACAGACGGTGTGGCCCCCGCTGCACTCGAGGGACGATCATGCATGTTTCTCGTGAGGTCTCACGGGGCAGAAGCACAGGGGGCCCCCAAGCAGGTGCAGGACCACGTCAGGCGGAAGGAGACGTGGCTCTAAGACGCTGGGCTGCGGATGCCCTGCTCTCCCGCTGGTGTCTTCCCTGCTCATGGCTTCATGAGTCCAGCCCAGCCCCTCCCAGGACCTCCATGCTCCAGAACCTGGTTTGTGGGTTCCCACCTGAATGCCAAGCAGGCATCTCAAGCTTGCCTCGGCCAGCCTCTGACTCCGGATTTGTCTGAAACTATCCTTCCCTTGTCCTCCTCATCTCTTTAAAGGGCCATTCCACTCTTCTGGCTTCGTGAGGTGTCTTCTCTCACACCTCCTTTACCCTCAACTAGCAAATGCTGTTTGCTTTGCCAACAGGATATATCCAGAATCTGACCCCCTCCCTGCGGCCCCTCAGGGCCAAGCCTTACTCGGGAAAGAGGAGTCCCCAGGGTGCCATGTGCCGTGTGCTGGGCGCTGCCCAGGCCTCTGATCTACTCTTCTGCACCTCTCCCTGCCCACTCCACTCCGGCCTCACCAGCCTTCACGGCATTTCCCGAACCCCAAACGCCTCCCACCTTCGGTCCTTGGGCCTTGCTGGTCCACTCTCTTTCCTCCAAGTGCACGGCGCTCATTTGCTTCCCTCCCACTTCCTTCCAGTCTCTGCTCAGATGCTCAGGTGTGCCCTGCTCTCCAAGGCCTTCCCTGCCTCCCCACCTTTTTATCCTGCATTTTCCCTTTTTTTTTTTTTTTTTTTTTTTGCAAGGACCTGATTGCCACATACCTATTCCCTGGCTATTTCTTCACGCTATTGCATCATCCCCACCCCCAACCAACATGTAAACTCCACAGTGATGGAAACAGTTTTCATCCTCATCTTCAGCACCTAGAACAGTACCTGGCTCACATAAGGTATAAACAAAGGAGTGCTGGCAGTTAAAAAGTTAAAACTCCTTTGAGAGCCAAGAGTAAGAAAAAATCAAACAATTGTTAGTAGCCAGGTAAAAATATATTTTTCTTAATGAGAGTGGATTTTAGAGCATCAGCGACTTTCCCAGGGCCCCAGGTTTGCGTCCTCCCTGGATCTGCACATCCCGCCTCCACACCGGGCCACGTGACCTTGGCGAGAATCACTTACATATCTGTGTTTCCCCTTCCTCCTCTGCAGAGTGAAGAGGATGAAAACAGTAGCCAAGCCGCCTGCAGGTTCCTAAGTGGAGGCGTGCCGCAGGCTGGGGTTAGAGAACTCGGTCCCCTCCCCACCGCCAGGGGGCGCTCCGGGTGCTCACCTGCACATTTTGGTGGTAGCATTAAAAAGCTTCACTTTGTAGCCACTGTTGCAGATGAGCAGGAAGAGTTCCCTGCTGAGTGGCGGGTACCAGACCATGCAGGTCGGGTAGCAGCCCTGGTCGGTGCGGTGAATGTCCAGGACTTCCAGGTGGTCTTTGTAGCTTCTGAGAAGATCATACTCTATCTGCAGAAGAGTCCAGATGGACACACGTGAGGACGGAGCCAAATTAAAGGCTCGACTAAGGAGCCCCAAGCTCTTGGGTGACAGCCTTTATCATTATCAGCCAATGTGCTGTTCTGAGGGAGATGGTATCAGGTTTCCTAAGAGAAGACCGGCCTAGACCTGACACCAACTAAGTCATCAGTACTGAGTATTCACTACCTGGAAAACAATGAGGTGAGTGCTCTAGAAACATCTCCATGCCATCCTCAGAACTTCCCTGCAAAGAAGTGCTGTTGTTCCCATTTTAGAGATGAGAAAACAGATATTCAGAGATGCTCAGAGTGGCTTGTCCAAGGTCACATAGCTAAAAAGCGGCAGAGTAAAAATTCAAAAATTCAAATTTAGGTCCAGCTGACTCCCACAGCTGACATCTTGCAGTTCGGTTATCCTGTGTCACTTATCATTATCTTAGGAACTAATTCATATCGAAATCTTAGCTCAGCACTTGGCAGTCACAAATTAGCAGCCTGCTGAACTGAGCCCATACAGGTATGTTTCAGTGGGCGGAGCAGAACAGACGAATGGATGGATGGATGGATGGAGGGACAGATGGACGGATGAATGGATAGATGGATAGATGGATAGATGATGGATGGATGGATGCAAGAATAAATGGAATAAAGGAAGGAAGGTGAGAGAAAGAAGGGAGGGGTGGGAGGGAGGGAAGAAGAAAGTGAAGGAAGGGAGGAAGAAAGCAAAGGAAGGAAGGAAGGAGGGAATGAGGGGAGGGAGGGAGGGAAAGGAGGAAGAGAAAGGGGGGGAAGAAGCAAGCAAAGGAAGGAAGGAATGAAGAAGTGAGGGAGGGAAGAGGGAAGGAGGGAAGAAAGGGAGGGAAGGAGGGAAGAAAGGGAGGGAAGGAAGGAAGGGAGGGAGGAAGCGAAGAAAGAAGGGAGGAGGGAAGGGAGGGAAGGAGGGAGGAGGGAGGGAAAGGAGGAAGGGAAGGAGGGAGGGAAGAAGAAAGCAAAGGAAGGAAGGAATGAAGAAGGGAGGGAGGGAGGAGGGAAGGAGGGAAGGAAAAGAGGGAGGGAGGAAGCCAGGAAGGAAGGGAGGAGGGAAGGAGGGAGGGAGGGAACAGAAGGAAGGAGGGAGGGAGGGAGGAAAAGAGAAAGGGAGGGAGGGGAAGGAGGGAGGGAGAGAGGAAGAAAAACAGACAGATGCACTGACCGGTTGATTTTGAATCCATTTGGCCTGACCCTGTAATATTGCGTTTGCCACTGTCCCTACCTTTTCCTCTTATCTCACAGCCTCTCCTAGTTTTCACATTTAAGCAGCAGCCTGGCCCCAGCTGCTAGACATGAAGACAGTGTTAGTGAGTGTCAGCCCTCCCTGTGCACACTGCGAACTCCCCGCCCTTCCTCTTCTAACCTGTGGCTGCCTGGAAGCCTCCACGTTCAGAACAGGAGTTCCTGGTCCCAGCCAAGTTAAGGTAAAATGGCAAACTGGAGAGGTTTGTGACCCTTCACTGTGCACTCACCTTCTCCAACAAACACACAGACTGTAGGCCTGGCTCTATGCAAGATGCCAGGGATGTCACAAGAGTGAGACACAGTCCTGGAGACCAGGAAACTAAACTGCTCACCAACAGCCTGTCTGTTCCAAGGCTCAGCAGTCTAGGCTCATTGCTGTCCAGGTAAACCCCAAACAGGAGACTTCGGATGCTTTTGCGATGAGAACGAAGTCTTGCTAAGTACTCCCAGACCCTTCGTCCATTTCTGACCACCACCATGTAAACTGCCACAGTAAAACTTATATCCTGAAGAAGAGCAAAAAAGAAGGAGTTATCCCTTTTTACATTCATGAAATTAAAAATCATCATTATGCTTTTACACTAATTTTGTTTTAAGAGTATTTTCTGACTGAGCGCGGTGGCTCCCGCCTATAATCCCAGCACGTTGGGAAGCCAAGGTGGGTAAATCACCTGAGATCAGGAGTTTGAGACCAGCCTGGCCAGTAGGCAGGCAAACCTCATCTCTACTAAAAATACAAAAATTAGCTGGGCATGGTGGCACATGCCTGTAATTCCAGCTACTTGGGAGGCTAACACAAGAATTGCTTGAACCCGGGAGGAGGAGGTGGCAGTGAGCCAAGACTGCACTACTGCACTTTAGTGTGGAAAATGGAGCAAGACCTACCCAAAAAACAAAACAAAACAAAAAACTGGCCAGGTCCAGTGGCTCACGCCTGTAATCCCAACACTTTGGGAGGCTGAGGTGGGTGGATCACCTGAGGTCAGGAGTTCGAGACCAGCTTGGCCAACATGGTGAAACCCTGTCTCTACTAAAAATACAAAAAATTAGCTGGAGGCAGTGGTCCCAGCTACTCGGGAGGCTGAGGCTGAGGCTGGAGAATCACTTGAACCTGGGAGGTGGAGGTTGTAGTGAGTTGAGATCTCACAACTACGCTCCAGCCTGGGTGACAGAGTGAGACTCCATCAAAAAACAAAAAAACTAAGAATATTTTCTTCAAAAAAAAAAAATCTTAATCTGTTGGAGCAACTAGTAAAACAATACCCATTTTACTTTTAGTTTTGTTTTTCTTTTTTAGAGATTAGAGCCTTGATCTGTTGCCCAGGCTGCTGTGCGGTGGCCTGATCTCAGCTCACTACAGTCTCGATCTCCTGGGCTCAAAAGGGCCTCCAGCCTCAGGCTCCTAAGTAGCTAGAACTACAGGTACATGCCACCATACCTGGCTAGGTTTTTTTTTTTTTTTCATTATTTTTGTAGAGACATAGGTCTCATCATGTTGCCCAGGCTGGTCTCGAACTCCTGGCCTCAAGCAATCTGCCTGCCTTGACCTCCCAAAGAGCTGGGATTACAGGTGTGAGCTACCATGCCCAGCCTAATGCTTGTTTTACAGATGAGAAAATTCAAGTTAAAAGTAGAAAACTGGATAGGCAGTGGGGAAGAAAAGCTGAACCTGACACTATGGCCTTACACTCCTTTCCAGGTCCCCCCTCGCTGTCTGTGGAAAGCCAAAAGCCTGCCTCTTTGTGCCTTTGTCCTCCCTTTTCTTTGTCCAGCTACATACAATTAAAAAGCTATGTTTTTTTTGTTTGTTTGTTTTGTTTTTGCCGGGTATGGTGGCTCACACCTGTAATCCCAGCACTTGGGGAGGCCAAGGCAGGCCGATCACCTGAGGTCAGGAGTTCAAGACCAGCCTGATCAACATGGATAAACCCTGTCTCTACTAAAAATACAAAATTAGCTGGGTGTTGTGGTGCGTGCCTGTAATCCCAGCTACTCGGGGGGCTGAGGCAAGAGAATCGCTTGAACCCAGGAGGCAGAGGTTATGGTGAGCCGAGATCGTGCCATTGCATTCCAGCCTGGGCAACAAGAGTGAAACTCTGTCTCAAAAAAAAAAAAAAAAAAAGTTTTGTTTTTTTTTTTTAAAGGTATGAAGGCTGAGAATGAACCTAGTCAGAGTGGGAGAGCCCAGCCTGAGGGGACACAGGGCCTGAGCTGTGTGCACCCGCGGTGGGCTGAGATGCTTTGGCTCCAGAAGCGTTGTGCACACAAAGCAGAGGAGTGGCCGCAGCACCACGGAGATGGAAGAGTGCTGGAAGGGACAGGGCTTTAGCACAGGCAGACCAGCAGAACTGCCCTGTCGCTCACTGGAAGCTCAAACTCCGGACACACTCCCGCCTCAGCCCCTCTTGGATAGCTGGGCTACAGATGTGTGCCACAAGGCCTGGTAATTTTAAAAAATGTTTTTGTGGCAATGAGGTCCTGCAATGTTTCCTAGGCTGGTCTTGAACTCCTGTCCTTCAGTGATCCTCCCACCTCGGCCTCCCAAGGCATTGGGACTACAGGTATTAGCCACTGTGTCCGGCCTCTTGTGGTTTTAAATGAAAGTGCTAAGCCACTGGTTGGGTTGTCGGTGAAAACGCTTACAGCAGTTGCCATGTAATGGGAGTCATGGGAAAAGCTGATGTGAGTCACACTGGTTCTGGAGTATCTGAAAGGCTCCGGGCTTTCATTTTCTAAAGACATTGCATCAAGAATGTAAACTGTTCCCTCTGTGAAGCCAGCTCCAAGAAGGGCTCCTGAAATGACAAGCCAGAGAACAACGATGGCAAAGGATTTCATTCATTCAGGAGATGCTGAGTCTGTGCCAGGCTTTGTCCTGGGTGTGGAGAAGATAGCAACAAACACAACGGAGGAGAAATTCACTGAAACGCATGAGCTCCTGGGGTGAGCATGTGGAGAGCACCAGGCCCATAACACTGCGGGAGTCCGAGAGAGAAGGTGTCTCTGGGGGCTGGAGTTGGGGGCTTCCTGGAGCCATGCCAGCCCAGGTGTATCCATCCCCTCCCGGGCTGTGCTCCATGTGGAATAGATGGGAGGCTGATAAGATGAAAATACCTTCTGGGTTATAGGTCAGACTCTGGACTCCAAGCCCCTTCTCAAAAACCCTGCTGAAAATATATCGTTTCTTTTCATAATTCCACACTTTGATCATCCCACAGATGCTCCCGATGGCAATGAGGGGTTGATATGGGTGGCAGGAGATGGCACAAATGGCATCCTTGGGCTCTACAAATAACTTCTCAAGTTTGGTCCCATCTGTTGTTAAGTGGTACACGGTGGCATCAGATGTTCCAATGATAAAATTCCTGTTTGCCAGGAGAGACCAAACAATATCAGTGTTTGCAGGGAATGGGGCATGCCAGCTATTCTGCTTCTAATTGCACAGAAAACGCCTCTGTCGTCTGTAATTTAGTGACATTATTAACCCAACATTTCCAAAAATATACCACCAATACCCAACAGCTTCCATTTGCAAGTGAAAAAGCCCACTTTTCTCCTTGTAAATTGAGTCATTAAGTATGCAGATGGACAGTCAGTTGTACAATTAGCTAATCTGCACATGCAAATATTCATTTGTGTATGCAAATATGGAGTTTGGTGCACACATACAGATGTGCCTGTAAATACTGCAAGGGTAATTAAGCAGACTCACAGATAATTCGGTCTTGAAATGTTATGGCAATTAATTATCCAGTGCCTTTAAACGCAGTGGCTAAGACAAGCTCAGCTTAGAGAAAACAGACCAACCTGCAGCAAAAGACTCAACAGAGGTGAGAGCTCAGGGATCAGGACTTTCCAGCTTCCAGTTACTAAAGAGTCTTAATATTAAAATCATGTTTCATTAATTTTTTTAATGATCCAATAGTTATCACAATCAGCCAGGGAGAGATTCCAGGAACAACATGAACCTCCCACTGCATGCAAACTAAAGGAGACATCCATCATTTTTCAACCATTCTAATGACGAGATTCATTAACAACTTACCTTACGACAAAAAGGTCACCTTTTAAAGTGCAGTCGGGAGGATAGTTTGATTTTTCAGTAGGAGGAGTTGCTGGGGTCTTTGAAAAGGACAGAGTTCTTATGGCACTCAGTTGCAAGTGACTGTACCAATTAACAATGGACAGAGTGTGATCATAGAACTTGATGTTACCCTTAATGTCACCTGTGACAATGTAGCTGAAATGGAGAATAACATCACTTTGGCAAATAGCAATAATAACAAGTAGCATCTCTATAATACCTTTTTTTTAACTGGTCTTAACCAAATTCTTCAATATTCAGATAATACCTAATTATATGTCAGGCTCTAGATTCTGGGGCATTGCAAAAGCTTACCTGAATACTGCCCAATGAGAATGATTTTACTGTTATCCCAATTTACATCTAGGAAACTAATGCTCAGAGTTAAGAAATGTGCTCAGGGCATTGTGTGGCCAGATGTAGCAAATGACAATACAGATACCCAGTTACATTTGAATATTTGTGTAAAAAATGTAGTACAGCTGGGTGCAGTGGCTCACGTCTGTAATCCCAGCACTTTGGGAGGATGAGGCAGGCAGATCACCTGAGGTCAGGAGTTCAAGACCAGGCTGGCCAACATGGTGAAACTCCCATCTCTACTAAAAATACAAAAATTAGCCAGGCATGGTAGCACACCCCTGTAATCCCAGCTACTTGGGAGGCTGAGGCAGGAGAATCACTTGAACCCAGGAGGCAGAGGTTGCAGTGAGCTGAGACTGCACCACAGCACTCTAGCCTGGGTGACAAAAGCGAAACTCCATCTCAAAAAAGTAAAAAACAAACAAAAAAGTTAGTGTAAGTATATCCCAAATATTGCATGGGATATACTTATACCTGGCAACTTTATCAGGGCCACATGGCTTGACTATGCAGGGAATCCAGGTATATCGGAAGCCAAGTCCATGCCCTCTGCTAGGTTCTTCCCTGCCCTCCAAGATCAGCCATATACAATGGCAGTGGGCAAGGGATTTGCACCCTCCCCATACTACTACAGATGACAATGGAGAGAGTCGCTCCACCAGCCCTCTGAAATCGTGCAGGCTGACAAGGGGATACAGGCCACTTTTCAGAAAGGTGCTGTGGTTAGTTCGATCGTTAAACCCTGGCCAGTCCTCACAGCAGAAGGCAGTGCTGCGTGACAAAATGGCTTTCATATCCAGTCCTCGGATCCATCCCAAATGGGCTTTTTTTAAAAAAAGACTTTCACATAATTCTAATCACAGGGTAGGGGGCAGAGGAGGAGGATTTTCTCTTAACATATGCAGAGTAATTAAATGAGGTTTCTGATTAATAAGCAAAGCAGGTGGGCCGAGTAATTGGCTAGAACATCTTTCACTGCCCTCTGCTGGACAGAAGCAGCAATACTGACCAAGCATTTTCAGAGACCTTTTCCTTCTTGGACTCCCAGGTCCTGACTGGGTTTTATTAACTTGGAGAACCCAGGCCTGATCTTCACTGGAGCCTAACCCCCAACCAATCAAGGTTGATTGCATGGCCAACTGCAGTTCTACTATCTTCTTGCCCCACTGAGTGAGGGTGACAATTTGCATTTCTCTTTGTAAAACCATATCAAGACCTCACTCTTCCCCTGCATCAAAAGAAAGACGAATGGAAGCAAATGGGCTTTTTGAAAGCAGGTGGCCCAGTAACTCTAACTATATGGGCAGGTCCCCTCTCCAGGCAGTATTCTCCGCACTTTTGGGAACTTCTCTCACACACTGATCATGGCCGTCATTTCCCTAGGGTTCCCCTGCGCCAAGCATGTGCAGAATTTTACATCCTTGTCTCATGAAAACCTCAAAAAAACACTCTGAAAGAAATAGTTGTTTTTTGTTTTTGTTTTTGTTTTTTTGACATGGAGTTTCACTTTGTTGCCCAGGCTGGAGGGCAATGGTGCGATCTCGGATCACCGCAACCTCTGCCTCCTGGGTTCAAGCGATTCTCCTGTCTCAGCCTCCAAAGTAGCTGGGAGTACAGGCATGTGCCACCATGCCCAGCTAATTTTTTATTTTTATTTTTTGCAGAGACGAGATTTCTCCGTGTTGGTCAGGCTGGTCTCAAACTCCTGACCTCAGGACCTGCCTTGGCTTCCCAAAGTGCTGGGATTACAGGTGTGAGCCACTGTGCCCAGCGGAGAAATAGTATTGTTATGCCCATTTTACAGATGAAGAAATAGAGGCTCAGCAAGGTTAAGTTCCTTGCTCAAGATCACTCAGCAAGAAAGGACCCAGCTGAAATAAGAACCGTGTTCTAACTGAGGCCTTAAATGACCATCTGTGAGACCCCATAGTCACTAAAAATCAGTTAGTGAATCTTATTATGTTCTGATGCATCTGATCTTCTCACAATGGGTAAATGTTATTTTTGTTCTGTTTTGTTTTGTTTTTTTGAGACCGAGTCTCACTCTGTTGCCCAGACTGCAGTGCAGTGGTAAGATCTCAGCTCACTTCAACCTCCACCTCCTGGGTTCAAGCAATTCTCATGCCTTAGCCTCCCAAGTACCTGGGACTACAGCCGCACGCCACCATATCTGGCTAATTATTGTATTTTTAGTAGAGACAGGGTTTCACCGTGTTGGTCAGGCTGGTCTTGAACTCCCAACCTCAGGTGATCTGCCCGCCTCAGCCTCCCAAAGTGCTACAGGTGTGAGCCACCATGTCCAGCCTGTTTTTTTTTTTGTTGTTTTTTTTTTTTTTTGAGACAGAGTCTCACTCTGTCAGCCAGGCTGGAGTGCAGTGGAATGATCTCGGCTCACCGCACCTCCACTTCCCGGGTTCAAATGATTCTCCTGTCTCAACCTCCCAAGTAGCTGGGACTACAGGCGCATGCAACATGCCCAGCTAATTTTTGTATTTTTACTAGAGACAGGGTTTCACCCTGTTGGCCAAGATGGTCTCAATCTCTTGACCTTGTGATCCACCCGCCTCAGCCTCCCAAAGTGCTGGGATTACAGGCACGAGCTACCACTCTGTACTGTATATGCTACTTTGTAATCGGACAATACAATATAGCTATTCAAATTATTTTATTTTCTTAAATTTAACACATGTAAAATGTTGGGTGCAAAATCCATCCAATTAGCACAGAAGAAAAATAAATCTAGTTCCTTTTTGTTTCACCAACACAAAGGGATTTTTTTTTAACATAATGCATGCTCATGATTTTTTTAAAAATCCAATTAGTATAAATGGAACTATGAAAAGAAGTAAATCCACCCCCATTCCTGATCTTAGTTCTCAGTTCTTATCCTCAGAGGCAACCAATGTTCCCAGTTCATTATGACTATATCCAGAATACTCTATGCATATACTAAATGTATATACATCCAAAAGAGGTTGTTTTTGTTTTAAGACAGGAGGGTCTCACTCTGACACCCCATCTAGAGTGCAGTGGCAATCATAGCTCATGGCAGCCTCAAACTCCTGGGCTCAAGCCACCCTCCCATCTCTCTCTTTTTTGTTTTTTGGTAGAGATGGAGAGTCTCACTATGCTGTCAAGGCTGGTCTCGAACTTCTGGACTCATGTGATCCTCCCACCTCAGCCTCCCAAGGAACTGAAATTAGAGATATAAGCCATTGTGCCCAACCTCCCAAAACAATTTAAAAATATTTTTATAACCATCCATAGCTACCTGTTAATAAAATTACCTATCAATTGTAGTAAGCACAGTGATACTCCCTTTCTGCAAATGAACCAATTTACAAGGCTTGATATAGGGAAAGCCCAAAAAGGTGGAGGCAGATGACGGTGGGCGGTGTATGTCCCAGACAACCAGCTTCCCTTCCATCGTGGCTGACAGTATTTGTGTTAAATTCAAGTGAAAGATGGACTGGCTAAACTTTCCCACAAGCTTGTTGAAGGTCTACGTTTCAAAAGAAAGGTTATAGTTATTTTTGGTAATAAATATAAAACAAAGGATTTATCAACACGATATTTTATAATGTTATGCTGAAATATAGTGAGAAAAAGAGAGAAAAAAAGAAAACAATCACTAAAAACTCTTTCCCATGGATTGCCATGGTCCAGGCATTTCTGAATCTCTGAAGCTTTGCTAAGAGCAAGTGAAGGGTTATGTACTCTGTTCAATTACATTGTTTGTTTAAAGCAAATGAGAGCGTGGTTAATCGCAGTTTATACCTGTTAAATTTCTTATGGAGGTTTCAGAGACTGGTAAAGAAACTGATGCCTGTTGTGAGCCACAGCATGCTCTGGTTATAAAATAGCATAAAATAATTCCCCCAGTCTCCCTTTATCATAAGGTATTTTCCCATCAGTAGAAAATATTTAAGCACTGTACACAGAAACACCCTATTCTCTATGCTGCCCCATTCTCCAATAATACAGAGAAGATCCTAAGGTTTGCCTCTTCTGACTTGAACACAGAGGAATAGTAAAATAATAATTAGTCAAGCAAGAGCACCATGTTCTTTCTAAGAGCAGCACTGTTTCAACACAATGCATCATTTCAAATGGCTCATGATTTGTAGATTCTGTATTTGCGAATCTGCCTACTTGTAAGAATTGATTTGTAATCCCAAAATCAATACTTGCAGCTCTCTCTCGGTCATCTGCATGTGCAGTGTGACAAATAATTTTACTCACCCAACATGTACATTTCCAGTTGAGGTCAAACAGGGCAATGCTCTGCCTTCTTGTCTCAGCTCTGACTATAAACAAGTGTCCTTTTTTCTTTTTTCTTTTTTTTTTTGAGATAGTCTCACTCTGTCACCAGGCTGGAGTCCACTGGTAGGATCTCAGCTCACTGCAACTTCCGCCTTCTGTGTTCAAGTGATTCTCGTGCCTCAGCCTCCTAAGTAGGTGAGACTATAGGCATCTGCCACCATCCCCAGCTAAGTTTTGTGTTTTTAGTAGAGACGGGGTTTCACCATGTTGACCAGGCTGGTCTCAAACTCCTAACAGGTGATCCGCCCTCCTTGGCCTCCCAAAATGCTGGGAATACAGGCATAAGCCACTGCGCCCAGCCACAAGTATCCTTTTCATGGTCTATTTAATGCCATGTTGTTTGCATTTTGGGGTGCTTTTTCTTGGTGATTTCAGTATTTAAATTGACACCCAAACATAGTGCTGAAGTGCTATCTAGTGTTCCTAAGCAAAAGAATGCTGTGATGTGCCTTATGGAGAAAATATGTGGGTTGAATGAGTTTTGTTCAAGTCACGAGTTATAGTGCTGTTGGCCATGAGCTCAATGTTAATGAATCAATGTTATATATTAAATAAAGTAGTGTCTTTCAACAGAAATACACAAAAAACAAGGTTATATATTGATCAGTTGGTGAAAATGTGACCAGAGGCTCACAGAAACTTACTCCTATATTTCCTTTAGGAGCAATAGTTCAGTATCTACTAATTCGGTGTTTGCAGAGACTTTATAGAGCATAACTACCAAGAATAATGAGAACTGACTGTATTTTTTAGTACTTTCATTTATGAAAAACAAGTTTGCAGACTGAATCATCTCCTTGTGCCCATCCATCTCAACTTTTTATTTTTTGTTTGTGTCTTTTGGCCTGCCCTCTTAAGAAATAAATTTCTGCTGGGCGCGGTGGCTCACACCTGTAATCTAAGCACTTTGGAGGCCAAGGCGGGCGGATCACCTGAGGTTGGGAGTTCAAGACCAGCCAGACCAACACTGTGAAACCCCGTCTTTAAAAAAAAAAAAAGAAAGAAAGAAATTTCTACAAGTCATACTGAGAGAGAAGCAACTATGCAGAAAACTCATGATCAGGTGCTCCCTGAGCGCAGGTTACAGGGCCAGCAAATGCAACAAGGGCTACACGAGACAACTCAAGTTCCACCTGAGACGCAGAGCTCGCGGTGAGCAGGCACGATGAAATGCTTCCTCAGCATCTGCCTCACCTCCTTCCCACTGGCTCTTAAACATCTAAACACCTAATGTCATTTACTGTTCTGAAACTGAGCAGCTTTATAAGGGTTCCACTCATGTTCAACCACTCTACTTTTACTGTTTCATTCTTTTTTCCCCCCTGCTCTATCTCCCAGGCTGGAACGCAGTGGCACGAACACAGCTCACTGCAGCCTTGACCATGTGGGCTCAAGTGATCCTCCCACCTCAAACTCCTAAGTTGCTGAGACTGCAGCCTCAAACCATCTTGCCTGGCAACTTTTTTTAATAGTAGAAATGAAGTCTAGCCTGTGTTGCCCCGGCTGGTCTCAAACCCCTGCATTCCGGTGGTCATCCCACCTCAGTCTCCCAAAGTGCTAGGATTAGAGGTGAGAGCCACTGTACCCCGACAACTTTCATTCTTTGTCAGTATGCACAAACACATTATAAAAGCCATCACTTTTTTATATTTTCTCATGGCAGTAACTCTAAAATAACATTTTATTTTTAACAATACTTCCATCATTTTCAGCTGACAATTCAACATGAATACAAGACCTAAGTAAAAATTTTCAAATTATTTCCCAATAGCTTAATATCAAGATGTAGAAAGAATAGCCCAAAACAGCTAAGCTCACACATAAACATTTATCCTCCACAAAATCTGATGGATGAAAATCCAATAGGCATACTCACTTTTTCTATTAAAAGTGGGGCACTGTGAGCCAGTGTATCTCTCTCTTCATACTGATAAGACAAAAAATAATCACTACTCAAAAAGACCCAGTTTCCAAAGGAAGAACTATATTAATAACAAAAGCAAAACAAATACACCTCAACAAGGTCAGAAATTTGCAATTTCTGTGGGTAAGAGAACTTGCTACCTTGGAAAATATCTAAAAACATTCTGAAAGAAAAGCAAACACCTAAAAAGTATAAAAGAGTCACAAATGATTATTACTTTTTTTTAGATGGAGCTATATATTAAACAAGGTGTCTTTAAGCAGAAACATATCTATCGCCCAGCCTAGACTGCAGTGGTGTGATCTCAGCTCACTGCAACCTCTGCCTCCCAGGTTCAAGTGATTCTCCTGCATCAGCCTGCCGAGTAGCTGGGACTACAGGCATACACCACCATACCTGGCTAATTTTTTTTTTTTTTTTTTTTTTAGTAGAGAGGGGGTTTTTTCATGTTGGCCAGGCTGGTCTTGAACTCCTGATCTCAGGTGATTCATCCCCCTTGGGCTCCCAAACTGTTGGGATTACATGCATGAGCCACCACGCCTGGTCTTAAGGTATTTGTTAAAGGTTTAAAGCCTTACTAATAGAGAATTCAAATTTGCATTAAGTACTATGTAAAGTCACAATTGGCCAGGTGTGTTGGCTCACACCTGTAATCCCAGCACTTTGGGAAGGCAAGGCAGGCAGATCACTTGAGGTCAGGAGTTTGAGACCAGCGTGGCCAACACGGAGAAACCTCATCTCTACTGAAAATACAAAAATTAGCCAGTTGGGAGGCTGAGGCAGGAGAATTCTTTGAACCATGGAGGTGGAGGTTGCAGTGAGCTGACATCATGCCACTGCACTGCAGCTTGGGTGACACAGTGAGACTCCATCTCAAAAATAAAATAAAATAAAGCTATAATAAATATCTTAAATAATGACTATCACTGACAATCAGTGATTCAATATGTTTTAGTTTTGCTTTACAATTTTTTATTGAGGTAAAATTCACTTAACATAAAATTAATCGTAACCATGTTAAAGTGTACAATTCAGTGGTGTTTCATACATTCACAATGCTGAGTAACCATCTAGATCCAAGATATTTTCTTTCTTTTTTTTTTTTTTAAGATGGAGTCTTGCTCTGTTACCTGGCCAAAGTGCAATGGCATGATCTCATGTCACTGCAACCTCCGCCTCCCGGGTTCAAGCAGTTCTCCTGCTTCAGCTTCCCAAGTAGCTGGGACTACAGGCACACACCACCACACCCAGCTAATTTTTGTATTTTTAGTAGACATGGGGTTTTACTATGTTGGCCAGGATGGTCTCGATCTCTTGACCTTGTGATCCGCCCGCCTCAGCCTCCCAAAGTACTGGGATTACAGGCGTGAGCCACTGCGCCCGGCTGATCCAAGACATTTTCATAACCCCAAAAAGAAATCTCATACCCATTAAGCAGCGACTCTGTCTCTCCCCAGGCCTTGAAAACCACCAGTTTACTCTGTATCTGTGGACTTGCCTATGCTGGACATTCCATAGGAATGGCATCATACAACATGTGACTTTCATGTCTGGCGTCTTTCATTGAGCATCATGCTTTCAGGGCTAGTCCATGTCACGGCATGTATCAGTACTTGATACAAGAACATTCCATTGTATGGATAGACCACATTTTGTTTACCTAATCATCAGATGATGCACATTTGGTTTGTTTCTACCTTTTGGTTATTACAAACAGTGCTGCTGCTGCTGTGAACATTTGTGTAGAAGTAGTTGTTTGAATGCTTCTTTTCAATTCTTTCACATCTTACCTTGGAATTGCTGAGTCACATAGCTATTCCATGTTTAACTTGGAACGTTCTTTGTTTTGTTGTGTTTTGTTTTGTTGAGACAGAGTCTCACTCTGTTGCCCAGGCTGGTACCATCACAGCTCACTACAGCCTCAAACTCCTGGGCTCAAGCAGTCCTCCAGCCTCAGCCCCCTGAGCAGCTGGGACTACAGGCATGCATCACTATGCCCTGTTAATTTTTTTCTTTTTAATTTTTTGTAGAGATGAGGTCTTATTATGTTGTGAAGGCTGGTCTTGAACTCCTGGCCTCAAGTGATCCTCTTGCCTTGGCCTCCCATGGTGCTGGGATTATATTCACGAGCCGTTGTGCCCAGCCTCAATGTTTTTTATTCTCATGATTTTGCCCATGTCAATATACGTATCACTAATCTGTTTGCTAATACCTTTCTAAAAGGAATAAAGTCCTAGGTTTCAAAAAAACAAACAAACAAACCTATATTTTAGAGCTGGGTGTGGCGGCTCACCCCTGTAATCCCAGCTACTTGAGAAGATGAAGTGGGAGGATCACTTGGGCCCAGGAATTCAAGACCAGCCAGGGTAACACAGCAAGACCTCGTTTCCAAAAAAACCACAACATTTATATTTCGGTCTTGTTAAATAAATTCAAATAAACATTTGCCTAATTTCTTTAATAAAATGAAATAAAATTAAATTATTTGCTTCTGATTTAATATGCTAATTTCCAACAGGACTAAATAAATACTATAATTAAATAAAAATATTTTAATATATATTCATTGCTTCCTAAGTAGAGATACTATCTTGTTACATTACTGAAACATTTGTACTTGAAGAATGAATACATACTTATACCCACATTTAAAACAAATCAAAATACTTCTACTTACCCATGCATAATATATTGCCTGTGTTTTACTATTGCTCACCAATTCTTTATTGTTTGTTGGGTTAAAAGTAAGGTAGTTCTGAAATATAAAGTATGGAAATATATTTATGATAAATTTTCTGTTTCTGGTTAAGCTGAATATTAAAATTAAATAATTTTAATTAAAACAAATGAGTAGGAATATAAAACAAAAGATACGGCATTTGATAAAAAATAGGAATAGCATTTAAATACTGATGATTAAAATAAATAGTGTCAAATGTGTTTCTTTTCCAATCTCATCTATTACAATTCATCATCTATAAATTGGAACAAGTTTTATTTCCTTTTTTTTTGAGACAGAGTCTCGCTCTGTCGCCCAGGCTGGAGTGTAGTGGTGCAATCTCAGCCCACCGCAGCCTCTGCCTCCTGGGTTCAAGCAATTCTCTTGCCTCAGCCTCCTGAGTAGCTGGGACTACAGGCATGTGCCACCATGCATGGCTAATTTTTGTATTTTTAGTAGAGACGGGGTTTCATCATGTTGGCCAGGCTGGTCTCGAACTCGATCTCAACCGATCCACCCGCCTCGGCCTCACATAGTGCTGGGATTACAGGTGTGGGCCACTGCACCTGGATATAACAAGCTTTTCTGACAGTGGTCAATTTAAAATAATGATAACAATAAAATAAACTAGAACAAACAAAAGTAAACTAGTATTCACCAATAACCTTTATTCTGTGTCCTTTTAGATAAAAACTGCTGCATATACATTTCTAAACTTGACAGGGCCACACGATATCTTGGAATGAATGCAAGATATTGGAAGGGCAGTCTAATTCCTGCCAAGATGGTGAATAGCAAGGGCTGCTGGCTCCCTTCCCAAAACTCAACCCTGCAGAAACTATGGAAGTGAGGGAAACTTTAAATACAGAAACCAAACAATCACAGCAAGAACAACAAAGCAAGCTCTTCCTGGGGAGCCATGGGGCGTATGTTTGAAATGTGCAAGGGAGGTGGGTGGCTACAGCCTGCGGACAAAGGCTACAGGGGGCAGCATTGAGGGACCAGCTGGAGAAAAGCTTTTGAAGCTCCATTTCTGCCATTTCCACCCCGTCTCCACACCTATTCCTTACCTATCGTTTTCCGAACATTTTATGAATGTTACATACCACAGGAGTGTAAACTACAAATGCCAGTGTTTGAGAATTAATACCAGAACAGCACAAAAGCCTGGTTAGGGCAAGGAACTGGCAAAAGCAAGCGCACGAGGCAGACTCCAGGAAGCCTGAAAAACAGCCTCAAACCGCCTCTGATTAGACTAAGCTGACCACTCTGCCAGGTGCCTTTAAGAAGCACAAGTAAGTCTTCTTTTGAGGAAGTCATCTCGAGCCTCAAATTTATTTCTACACTTTAAAAAACATAACATCGGCCAGGCGTGGTGGCTCATGCCTGTAATCAAGCACTTTGGAGGCCAAGGCAGGCGGATCACCTGAGGTCGGGAGTTCAAGACCAGCCTGACCAACATGGTGAAACCCTGTCTTTTAAAAACAAAAACAAAAACAAAAAAAACCACATCAAGCATTTAGTAAAAAACAGCCAGGCATATTAAAGAGATTCATCCAGGCCAGGTGCTGCAGCGCACGCCTGGAATCCCAGCACTTTGCAAGGCTGGGGCAGGAAGATTGCTTGAGGACAGGAGTTCAAGACCACCCGAGGCAATAGAGCAAAACCTCATCTCAAAAAAAAAAGACACATCCGAATGACTGAAAACCAAAGGGAAAAGCAATTGGCAGAAAGAAGCCCGCAGGAGATCCAAGTACCGGGGTTATTAGACACAGACGTGACAATCACTAGATGAACATGCAGGAAAGTAGAGGACAAGATGGAGACTCACAGCAGACAACTCTACTTAAAAAATGAATCAAATGGGGATTCTAGACCTGAAAAAATGATTTAAAATGCTCAATAGACAGTTCAACAAAAATTTAGACATAGCCAAAGAAAAAACTGGTCAGTAGGAAAGGAAGACATGTTATAGTAGACAAATTATATAGTTTCTGCTTCCAGACTGCAGCAGAAACAGATGAAAGGATAGAAAATACAGAAAAGAAAAGAAAAGACCAGTGGGACAAGACCAAAAGTCTAACTTATGTGTAATTGGAGCCCCAGAAGGCGAATAAATAAAGAATGTGGCAGAAGAAATGTGTAAAGAGATAATGACTGAGAATTTTCCAAAACTGAGAAGAGATATAACATCCCAGGTTCAAGAAATCCTAAAGGATATGCTTTTTAAAATTTAACAACATACTCATACACATAGACACATCATTGAAAAACTGCTGAGGCTGGTGCAGCAGTGGCTCATGCCTATAATCCCAGCACCTTGGGAGACTGAGGTGGGAAGGTCACTTAAGCCCAGGAGTTTGAGACCAGCCTGGGCAACACAGCAAGACCCCATCTCTACAAAAAAAAAAAAAAAAAAAGAAAGAAAGAAACCGGGTGTGGTGGTGCTATCTCGAAAGCTGAGGTAGGAGAATCACTCGAGCCTAAAAGGTTGAGGCTGTAATGAGCTGTGACTGTGCCGCTGCACTTCAGCCTAGGTGGTAGAGTGAGGCCCTGGCTCAAAAAAAAAAAAAAAAATCCCTGCTGAAAACCAAGGAAAAAGTTTGTAAAAGCAGCTGGGGGCCAAGGAGAGAGATATACAACATTCAAAATAGGGACTGATAACTGACTTTTCTTTCTTTTCTTTTTTTTTTTTAAAGGGAGTCTCACCCTGTCACCCAGGCTGGAGTGCAATGGCGTGATCTCGGCTCATTGCAACCTCCACCTCACGGGTTCAAGCGATTCTCCTGCCTTAGCCTCCCAAGTAGCTGGGATTACAGGTGTGCGCCACCACACCCGGCTATTTTTTTATATCTTTAGTAGAGACGGGGTTTCACCATGTTGTCCAGGCTGGTCTCGAACTCCTGACATCAAGTGATCCATCCACCTTGGCTTCCCAAAGTGCTGGGATTACAGGCGTGAGCCACCACACCCGGCAACAGCTGACTTTTCAACAGAAATGGTAGAAACCAGAAGACAACAGAATCAAATCCTTGAAGATATGAAGTGCTAAAATATTACCACTCTAGAATTCTATACCAAAGGAAAATATCCTTCAAAAATAAAGACTTGTACATGAACATTCACAGCAGCTTTATTTTTAATAGCCACAACCAGGAAACAGCCCAACGTCCACTGACAGTGAATTCATAAACAAACTATGACGTACCTATCCAATGCAGTACTATTCAGCAATAAAAAGGAATATACTACTGACACATGCAACAACAAAACTGAGTGAAAAAAAACCAAAGCTCTCTGCAAATGGAGTCCATTTATTACATAGCAAATTCTAGAAAATGCAAACTAATAATAATCAGGATGGTATGTGTTGGGTGGTGGATGGAGGAATCAGATCACACCTTGGAGGCCATGTTATGGAATTTTAATTTTATTTGGAGGACAATGAGAAGTTATTGAAAGATTCTAAGTACGGGAGTGATATAATATTTTAATTATTTAAAAATAACACTCTTGACTGCTGCAGGAAGATTGTTAAAGTGAGGTGAGAGTGAAAGCAGAGACCAGCTGGCCAGATGGTGCAGGCAGAGGTGACTGTGGTCTGGACTAGGATCGTGGCAACAGAGGTGGAAAGGAGAGGGAAGATTTCAGGATACATCTTGGAAGTCAACAGCCTTGGGAATAGATGCCAATACCCAAGAAGAAAGCAGAGCAAGAAAAGGGCTGGGTGTGGTGGCTCATGCCTGTAATCCCAACACTTTAGGAGGCTGAGGCAGGTAGACGGCTTGAGCCTAGGAGCTGGAGACCAGCCTGGCCAACAAGGAAAAACGCTGTCTCTGTAAAAAATCTCAAAATTAACCAGGCATGATATGTACACCTGTAGTCCCAGCTACTCAGGAGGCTGAGGTGGGGGGATGGCTTGAGCTCAGGAGACAGAGGCTGCAGTGAGCTGAGATTGTGACACTGCACTCTAGCATGGAAAACAGTGAGACCCTGTCTCTCCAAAAAAATGTTTTTTCCATTTTAATCATTTTAAATTTAGGTCACCATGAACTCAGCAAGGTTGCAAGGTACAAAATCAACACACAAAAATCAGCTGCCTTTTTATATATTAGCAGTGAATAATCTAAAAAGGAAATTAATAAAACAAATCCATTTATAATAGCATTAAAAACCAAAAAATCCTTAGGAAGAAATTTAACCAAGGAGATGAAGACATGAAATCTGGAAATTACAAAACATTCCTGAAAGAAATTAAAGAAGACATAAATAAATGGCAAGGCATCCCATGCTCAAGGATTGGAAGACAATTCTGTGAAGATGATGATACCACCCAAAGTGATCTAAGATTCAATGTAATCTCTATCAAAACCCCAAAGGCATTTTTTGCAGCAATAAAGAAATCTATCCTAAATAGCCACATAAGGTTGGTGGCTACTGTGTTGGCACAATTTTAAGGAGTAAGAAAATTTTTTTCAGGGGCAAGAGGAATGTCGTGGGGAAAGGAAAGAAGATGGACATAAGGCTGCGTAACCATATGTGCCCAGCTGAGTCTAGTCACTCAAAGCCTCTATTTCGGTTTTAGATCCTGCAAGCCAGGTATGTACCTATCACAGTGCCTGGCACAGAACAGGTACTCGATAAATGTATGACAGATGAAGTATGCAAGGGTGAATGAGACAAGTTACAACCACAGAGAGCAGCGACCCAGAAAATCAGGAGACCTCATGGAAACTTTCTGGGTGTCCTTGGCAAGTCACCTTATGTAAGTTGGGAACAATAATAATAACTTCCCTATATTCCTCAGAGTTAGTTTTACAAGGTTCCAAGCAGTTAACAGTACACTTCAGGAATAAGAAAGGCTGCCAGGTAGGTGACTTTAGACAAATTATTTAATAATTAATGGTAGTATTCCATAGATATTAATCTTTTTGCCAGCGTGTTTGCATGGATTATGTGAGACGAGGCAAGCAAAGAATTTAGCAGACTCTGGAACATAATAAGTGCTTGAAAAATATTAGTGATTATTTTCAAAGTAAAATGAAATCAGGAAATGAAAGGGTTTTAAAAGCTCTACCACCAGGTGTGGTGGCTCACATCTATAATCCCAGCACTTTGGGAGGCTGAGGCAGGTGGATCATGAAGTCAGGAGTTCGAGACTAGCCTGGCCAACATGGTGAAGTGCCGTCACTACTAAAAATACAAAAATTAGCTGGGTATGGTGGCATATGCCTATAATCTCAGCTACTTGGGAGGCTGAGGCAGGAGAATTGCTTGAACCAGGACCCAGGATGCAAAGGTTGCAGTGAGCCAAGATCACATCACTGCACTGCAGCCTGGGCTACAGTGTGAGACTATATCAAAAAAAAAAAAAAAAAAAAAAAAAAAAAGCTCTATTGCACCATAACACAACTCCACTGAAACAAAAAGTAGGGTTTGGCCTGATATCAGTAGAACTTTGTTTTTGTTTTTTTTGAGACAGAGTCTCACTCTGTCACCCAGGCTGGAGTGCAGTGGTGCAATCTCGGCTCACTGCAACCTCTGCCTCCCAGGTTCAAGAAATTCTTACCCCTCAGCCTTCCAAGTAGCTGGGACTATAGGCACGTACCACCACGCTGAGGGAATTTTTGTATTTTTTGTAGAGATGGGGTTTCACCATGTTGGCCAGGCTGGCCTCAAACTCCTGACCTCAAGTGATCCACCCACCACAGCCTCCCAAAGTTCTGGGATTACAGGTGTGAGCCACCATGCCCAACTTGGCCTGCCATCAGTATAACTTTAGGTTGATGTTTACAGGCTCAAATTGAACTCACCTGAAAACCATACTCTTTGGGGAGTTCGAGAGTACATGCTGGAGTTTCCACTGCCAAAGTCCACTTCCAGATGCACACCTTCTGAAGGGGACAGCAGAGAGAGGGGCATGAGAAGGTCTGTGAAGTCTGTTGAAGTAACTTACACCTCTTGTGACCCCGAAACTTCAAGTAACTGAGGACAGAGGCCCGAACTCTGTGCTGTGGAGTCTTGTCTTTTGAGAGTGTCACAGGCATCACACAGCCTGAACAGAGCTGCTCACGTGGACACGCTGGACGGATCGGCCAGCTCGCTGAGGCTGATCCAAAGGGCCTTTACCTGGACTTCAGCATCTGAGATGGTTGCCAGATACTTGGCGTCATGGGCCATGGCCATTGCCCTGATGCCGTTCCCTTCGGGGCAGCTGTCAAATATCGTGTGCACAGGAATACTGCAAAACAGGACGGGGAGGGATGACACCTGCTGAGGTCTCCCTGGCTTCCCAGAGAGGCCCAGGGCAGGTCTGAGCTCAGCTCAAACCTCCCCAAAACATAAAATGTAATCTAACCATATAGTGGAATATTTTTGAGCCATAAAAGGGAATGAATCGGCTAGGAATGGTGGCTCATGCCTGTAATCCCAGCACTTAGGGAGGCCAAGGTGGGCGGATCACGAGGTCAAGAGATCGAGACCATTCTGGCCAACATGATAAAACCCCACCTCTACTAAAAA
This sequence comes from Cheracebus regulus, assembly GCA_963574635.1. Lineage (NCBI taxonomy): Eukaryota > Metazoa > Chordata > Mammalia > Primates > Pitheciidae > Cheracebus > Cheracebus regulus. Next base: position 173,622 of record CAUYQU010092736.1, on the reverse strand, counting down.
TACAAAAATTAGCTGGGCCTGTATACCCAGCTACTCGGGAGGCTGAGGCAGGAGAATTGTTTGAACCTGGGAGGCAGAGGTTGCAGTGAGCTGAGACCGCACCATTGCACTCCAGCTTGGGCGACAGAACAAGACTCCATCTCAAAAAAAAAAAAGGAAGGAAGCACTGACACTTGCTATGACATGGATGAGCCTCGAAAACACAATGCTGAGTGAAAGAAGCCAGGCACAAAAGCTGCAGAATGGATGATTTCACGCAGATGAAATGTCCAGAATAGGCAAACCCACAGAGACAGATAATGGGTGCAGGGTGTCCTTCTGGGGTGGTGAACATGTTTTGGAAGTGGACAGAGATGATGGTTGCATAATAGTGTAAATATATTAAATGTCACTGAACCGTACGCTTTAAAATGGTCAGTTTTATGTTATGTGAATTTAACCCCAACAGCAATAGTTAGTCAGGCCTAACTCAGGGCAATGGCCCTGCTGTTTGCTCTCTTCACGAGCTCTAGTTTCTCATTCACTAGTTACCAGGGCAGTAATTCTGTGTCAGGCTGTGCCTGGCAGGAAGGATGTAAATATGAAAAGATGACTAGAACAACATCCTAGCTCTCAGGGAATCGGGCACTCTCCTACATAGGTGGGAATGCAAAGAAGCACCACTGCTCTAGAAGCAGTTTGGCTGCATCTATCAAAATCTTCACTGCATACACCCAACAGCCCAGTAACTCCACTCCTATGACTTTGTCCTAGAGAAATCATGGAAAAAGTAAACAAAGGTCAACGGAAATTCACAGTCATTGTGGTACTGCTCTAATACCAAAAAATCAAACAACACAGATGTCCCTTATTATAGCAGACATGATTGATTGATTGATTTTGAGACAGTTTCACTCTTGTTGCCCAGGCTGGAGAGCAATGGAGCGATCTCGGCTCACCACAACCTCTGCTTCCTGGGTTTAAGCTATTCTCCTGCCTCAGCCTCCCGAGGTGGCCGGGATTACAGGCATGCACCACCACACCTGGCTAATTTTGTATTTTTAGTAGAGACGGGGGTTTCTCCATGTTGGTCAGGCTGGCCTCAAACTTCTGACTTCAGGTGATCCACCCGCCTCAGCCTCCCAAAGTGCTGGGATTACAGGCATGAGCCACCGCTCCTGGCCCTATACATGAATCATTTAAGAAGATAGCTATATCATAAAAAACTAGGCTGGATGTGGTGTTGCATGCCAGTAATCTCAGAACTTTGGGAGGCTGAAGTGGGCAGATTGCTTGAGTTCAGGAGTTTGAGATAAGCCTGGGCAAATGGCAAAACCCTGTTTCCACAAAAAATACAAAAATTAGCTGGGTGTGGTGGTATGTGCTACTTGGGAGGCTGAGGTGGGAGGATTGCTTGAGCCCAGGAGGTTAAGGCTACAGTGAGCCAAGATCATGCCACTGCACTCCAGCCTGGGTGACAGAGCAAGACCTTGTCTCAAAAAAAAAAAAAAAAAAAATGAAAAATAAGACCAGCATGGTGGCTCACACCTGTAATCCCAGCACTTTGGGAAGCCAAGGCAGGTGGATCACCTGAGGTCAGGAGTTTGAGACCAGCCTGTCCAATATAGTGAAACTCCATCTCTACTAAAAATACAAAAAAAAATTAGCCGAGTGTGGTGGCATGTGCCTGTAGTCCCAGCTACTTGGGAGTCTGAGACAGGAGAATCGCTAGAACCCAGGAGGCGGAGGTTGCAGTTAGCCAAGATCATGCCACTGCACTCCAGCCTGGGCAACAGAGGGAGGTTCTGTCTCAAAAAAAAAAAAAAAAAAATTCCCAGTTTTGATTATGTGTTCCTAGCAGCATGAAAATGGACCAATACAGTTGATACAGCGAGAAGAGCTGAGGTGATGATTTGACATCATCCTTAAGATACAGGTGGAATACATTATTGCTTAAACCAGGTCCTATTGAGTGGATTTGATTAAACTAGCCTGGTGTTTTGGTAGGCCATAAAATATGGTTGTTATACTTCAAATTTGGTCCAAGAATAAGAAACTATATTTCTTGTTTGAAACCACTCTGAATTCCCACAGGCCCATTGTCTTCTTGTAAGACTACAGTTTGATGTCAGTGCATATAAGTTATGTAAAAATGCTTCCCAAATTAAAGATAATTTGAACTTTTTAAATATATTCAAGTATATCCTGTGAGATTAATAGGCATACATTAACATTCTGTTGCAAGGACAGAACTGTCTTATTATGGACGTAATACCACAAACACTAAATAAAACATCATGCACTTTTTCCTAGCAATTTAGGCAATACACTGATGTCGGAACTGGTATAAAAAAGTTTCCAGTCATAAAGGCTGCATCTTTGTGTGTATGTGCGCATGTGTGTGTGAGATTCTGGGCTTGTGAATGCTTTGTATGGTAAAATACTTGCAAATATAGTAAAACACTAATAGCAGGTGGATTTAAAGGATGGGATTAGGGATGGTTCTTTTTGCTCCTTTTTATTTCTCCTGTTGAAAATTTTTCTGTACTCAAATTATTGCTTTACAATGAAAGATGTTAAGTATAATTTTAAAAGAAATGACCTAGCCACGTGGTGGCAGTATTCCATGAAGAATATAATCTACATAGCTTCATTTCAGTCCTGTGCCTAACGTTGGCTTGATTTCTTCTCTGACAGTTTTGTTTATAAATTGTATTATTTTAGATATCTGATTCTTTGTGATATTTCCCTCTGAGAATTAGGCACCTCTTATCAATGACTTTAATTCAATGCACCTGGTTGATTTGAAACTGTGATAACAAATAGACTCTAAAGGAAGATTGTCTTTATTCCCTGTTAGGGCTAATAAAGCCCTAGTGGGTTATGAATATTGTTTTTATATAATACAAATTAATAACTGAAGTTTCATCACCAAATAACCACCTGTGGTTTATACAACAGAATTACATTAACCTGTATTAAAAGCCAGCAGCACCATATATTACTTTTAAATTAAAAATGCTAATTTTAAAATAATAAAAATGAAAATACTATAGCAACATATGCTATAAGCCCATGATTTTGCCAAATTGAAAATTGTGTTATCTTTTAATGTCGTATTTTTATTCTTAAAATTTCTTTTTTTTTTTTTTTTTTGAGACGGAGTCTCACTGTCACCCAGGCTGGAGTGCAATGGCACAGTCTCTGCTCACTGCAACTTCTGCCTCCTGGGTTCAAGTGATTCTCCTGCCTCAGCCTCCTGCGTAGCTGGGATTATAGGCTAATATGGATGCAGACTCCTGTGTGAGCTCCTTGCAAATGAAGGTGGCCTATAAAGATACCACTTTAGATGAATAAACCTGACTATGGGCCATCAGGGCATTACCTTGTTCCCTTAGAGTTTGATGCAACCACATACCCAGCAAAATGCTTTGCTGGTCTCAGCTCCTGGCCTCAATTGATCCACTTGCCTGAGCCTCCCAAGTGCTGGGATTACAGGCATGAACCACTATGCCCCAGACCAGCCTTTTTCAAAACTTTCTGAATTCCCAGAGGAACCTTTTCGTTGAAAATATAGGATTCCTTTCTCAAAGACAGTCACTGGCCACATTGCTCATTATACAAGCCTGTGATATCTCAGTGACAGTTAAGGATGCCTCAAGTTGTCATTTCTCCCTGCCCCCAAAAGTAATTTTTTTAAAAGAAGAATTTGAGCACTGAAATCAGAATGACAGAATACACAGGGCTTGAAGCACTCTCATGGATCCAAGGCTTAGAACCATCTTCAGAAATGTCTTCTGCCATTTGGGAGAATTGTGTCCTTGAAGTCTCTTCTGTCAGCTTTTAATTGTCAGGAAGGAGGAGACCGGCAAGGCTGTACCAGGACACCTTTGAGTTCAGACTGAAAGTTAGGTGCCAAGGTTGCTCACCCCTCCCTGGTGAGAAGCATTCATTAGCAGTGTCCTGACAGCCTTTATAACTAGACCAGGCTGCCAAGATCTTTGCCAGCAGAAAAGGAGCAGAGAGAAGTCATTGGTGACATCCCACCCCTGTGTTACAACACCAAAGTGTCTGCTAACCAAAATTAGGTTTCTTATGAGGAGATGAACAGCATCCCAAAGATTATGCAAAGGCAAAAGTAACATATCTTGGAGACCCTCAAGGAAATCTGAACCTTATTGCACCATCAATTGCAAGGAATCAAATAGAGATCAGTTATCATGCATTTTTCTCACTCAGTGAAATAAAGCTCCTTGGTATTTGCCACCTAGAAGCCTCATGAAATTAGTGGACACATCTTGAAGTTTTACAACCTAGGTAGTTTTTAATTACCCTTGCAGTGTTTCCTCCTTTGAGATTTATCCAATTAAATAAAAAGAAGAAAAGGCACACACTCGAAGGCCATTGCTTTTATTCCACTCTTCAAACCCATTGAAGTTACTGGTTTGCTTTAGTCATCTTTAAACAAGGGAAGAAACTCTGTTGGGAAATTTGACAAGCTGAGTGCAAAATATAAGAAATTGACGATCTTTCCTTTTGGTTTAAGTTCCCCAGGTCACACCAAAATCATTCCAACGTGACACATGGAATTCTGGACTTCTAGTTTCTTCCATATCTATGAAACACCTTACTTCTGGTAAGAAAATACCACTTAGGCTTTTTGAGTAGTCTTTTAGAAATTGCCCATTTTAACCTATCATACTGAAAACATCAGGTGTTAAATTCCTGGATAATAAGATACACCTTATGCCTTCCATAGGAAAATAATAGACAAACTACAAAGATCTGCTTAAAACTGAATTTAAGAGGTAGCTTAGATGGATTTTTCCAGCTTTTGCAATAGGTTGTATACATTTTAAAAATATTTATTTATTTATCTATTTATTTATTTATTGATGGAGCCTCGCTCTGTCGCCTGGGCTGGATGGAGTGCAATGGCATGTTCTTGGCTCACTGCAACCTCTGCTTCCCAGGTTCAGGTTATTCTCCTGCCTCAGCCTCCTGAGTAGCTAGGATTACAGGCACCTGCCATCATGCCCGGTTAATTTTTGTATTTTTGTAGAGATGAGGTTGCATCTATTAGCCAGGCTGGTCTTGAATTTCTGATCTCAGGTGATCCCTTGCCTAGGCCTCCCAAAGTGCTGGGATTATAGGCATAAGCCGCTGCACCCAGGCACATTTTTATTTTAATAGCTGCTAGGGCTCAAGACCCAAAGAGTTCTTTCAAAACAAAATATTTACCTATCATGTACTAGGAGTTGTCTAGACATCTTCTTCAATTTTCAAAGCAACCCATGAGGTAAGTGTTATGCATCTATTTTATAATGAGGAAACTGAAACTTAGAGTGGTTGAGGTCACAGAGCTGCTAAGTGACAGACTAAAATTCAAATCCTTTTCTTTCAATATCCTGTAGTCTCTGCTCTTTCTTTTATACAAACCACCTCCCACTGGTTGTTAGCATGACTGTTATTGTATTGATGACCTTGCCTAAATGTTTTAGGTATAAAAAATTGAGATCTGGTTGTACAATGGGTGAACATAACTCTAAACAGAAATTTCGAGTTGAAAACTTTTAGGAATGACTATTTCACCATTGGCCACTGATAGACCATTTCTCTCCTTGCACAGAAATAGGCAGGAATAGTATAAGAACTTTTGTAAGTTGTATTGATATTCTTTGCACCTTCATTTATTTAATATTCATTAAGCAACTCCTGTATGTGAGGCACTGTTCTGAGTGCTGGGGAATCAGCAGTGAAAACAATGAGCAAAGCTCCTGTCTTCATGGAGCTTCCATTGTAGATAGATGGGGCAGAAAAACAGCAAACAAAATAACAAGAAAAGTCAGGAGGTGGTGAAGTGTTATAAAGAAACATGAAGTGGCTAGGCATGGTGGCTCACACCTTGTAATCCCAGCACTTTAGGCGGGCAAGGCAAGCAGATTGCTTGAGTTCAGGAGTTCGACACCAGCCTGCACAACATGCCAAAACCCCATTTCTAAAAAAATACAAAAACTAGATGGGTGTGGTGGTATGCACCTGTAGTCCCAGCTACTCAGGGGTCTGAGGTGGGAGGATCAATTGAGCACAGGAGATAGAAGCTGCAGTGAGCTCTACTACACTGCTGCCTGTGCAATAGAGCAAGACCCTGTCTCAAAAAAACAACCGAAAAAAAAAAGAAGAAGAATATGAAAAAGAAACATGAAGCAAGGTAAGGGCACTCTGAATTTGAATGTGTAGACATGAATCAATTATGAGCCAAGTTCAGGATGGTTCCCTAATTATAGATGCCTACACAGACCTGCCTACACCTTGATATTTCTGTGGGAACAGTGGAGGCTAGGAACTCATGGCAGCTCTGTTAGATAAGTATTATTATCTATATTTTACAAAAGAGAAAACCTGAGACTCAGCAAGTTCATAATTATGCCCCAAGGTCACAGAGCTGATAAGAGGCAGCATCTAATTCAAACGCAGGTATCTCAGGCCATGCTCTTGGTCATTCTGCCCTACTGCTTAGACCCCTTCACCAACCACTGTGTTAACTTGAGGGCTGTCTATCCTTTTCCTGGCACTAATTAATGCCCAAGGGTGTGTGGCAGCCAGTACCCCCCATTAGTTGCTTGAAATAGTCAGCAATAGCTCTTAAGCCCTAGGAAAACATTAATTCCTTATCCCATCAAGATTTTGCAGTGAGCTAGAGTTACTCAGACCCTTGCCTGCTGATGGCTTTAAAAGAGGGCCAGACAGCCAGGAGACCCCCATATGTGAAGTAACTAGGATGGGGCAAATACAATGTCTGCCACATGGTAAGTACCCAATAAACATTTACTGAAAGGAGGGTGGGAGTGAGCAAGGAGGATGGAAGGAAAGCCAATACCCAGCATGGCTCTAGAACAGATTCCAGTGTGATGAGTAATGTCTCAACTATCTTCTGTATTTGAAAACAGGGCTTTTTCATGTACCAGGGAGAGAACATGATGAGCCTGGTGGGAAATATAGGTTGAATAAATTATATTAATTATTTAAACATTTCAGGAGATTAGTTCAGTTTCAAAATGCAAGAAAAGCACTGGTTTTGTTTTTGTTTTGTTTTGTTTGAGACAAAAGTCTGGCTCTGTCACCAGGCTGGAGTGCAGTGGCACGATCTTGGCTCACTGCAACCTCTCCCTCCCAGGCTCAAGCCATCCTCCTATCTCAGCCTCCCTAGTAGTGGGACTACAGGCACATGCTACCACACCTGGCTATTTTTTGTAATTTTTGTAGAGACAGGGCTCTCGCTTTGTTGCCCAGGCTGATTTCAAGCTTCTGAACTCATGTGATCCTCCTACCTTGGCCTTTCAAAGTGCTAGGATTATAGGCATGAGCCACCACACCCACCAGCATTTTTTTTTTTTTTTTTAAAAACACAGTCTTGCTGTGTTACCCAGGCTGGAGTACAGTGGTGCTATCTCAGCTCACTGCAACCTTCACCCTCCAGGTTCAAGCGATTCTACTGCCTCAGCCTCCTAAGTAGTTAGGATTACAGGTGCACACCACACACTGAGCTAATTTTTGTATTTTTAGTAGAGACAGGGTTTCACCATGTTGATCAGGCTGGTCTCAAACTCCTGACCTCATTATCTGCCTGCCTTGGCCTCCTAAAGTGCTGGGATTACAGGCATGAGCCACTGCGCCTGGTTGCATTGTTTTTTAAATAAGTGTGAGTGCAATATATATGGCAATTTTTATTTCTTTTTCTATTTTTTATTTTTACCTTAACTTCCCAGTGTATGATTTCTTTCTTATCACATATATTGTTCTAAGTAAAGTGGATGTCCTTTCTCAGCAGGAAAAAATTCATGAACAATAGATTTTGAAGAATGATGACAAATTGCACACATTCTATCTCACACAAAACATTTTTTAAAAAATTTAATATGATTGTGACTAGCTTTAGACATTGTTACAGCAATTTGGAATTCTCACGTGTGTCAAACAACCCAAATGAGATTCACCACTAATAATTTATATAAAATTTGCATACACAAGCTGACCACATTTGTCAGAGATGCACTTCTAAAAACCCACTGACATCAGATACACATAGCCCAACTTTCTCAAGCTAAAAGTTGTTTCCTGGGGTAGTTGTGAACTCTGGTAAAGCAGCCACTTTATGGCCCAAGGTAAAGGTTAATTTTGCTTCCCTCTGCCCTTTCTACTTTGAGAACTTTGCTTTGAGCGGAGTAGAGAGAATGGTAATTCTGGTATCACATGAGCACTAATGCTTAGTTAAAATTATTTTTCTTTCCTTTCATTAGACAACAGAGATGACATTGGACTTTTATTGGGAATGATCGTCTTTGCTGTTATGTTGTCAATTCTTTCTTTGATTGGGATACTTAACAAATCACTCAGAACTGGGTAGGTTTTCGCAGAATTTCTGTTTTCTGATTTAGACTACATGTATATGTATCGCCAACATTTAGTCATTTCAGTTGTTTACTAGAAAAATCTGTTAACATTTTTATTCAGATAAAGGAAAATAAAAGGAACAATGTTTAATAAGTACTTACTCATGCCAAACTCTTTACAAATGTCTTTCCTTTAATCCTCAAAATGACCCTGCCAGAAAAGCTTCCTGGCCTATTTTACAGATGACTTCAATGAGGCTTAGAGAGGCTAAGTGTTCAGCCCAGGATCACTGAGCACTAAGCCCTGAGTCCAAACACGCTGATATCAAAGCCCATTTCTCTCGTTTACTACATGGCCTTTTCTTTTGTGCCTCAAATTTACCTGTAGTGCCTGGATTCTTGAGAGTGGTGAAGCCACAAATTGCCTTGTGTTAAAAGATAAACTTCAGCCAAATTAAATTTAAAGGAGTTTAATTAAGCAACAGATGTGTGAATTGGGCAGCCCCCAGAATCACAGCAGATTCAGAGAGACTCCAGGGATACATTGTGGTCAGAGAAAATGTATAGACAAAAAAAAAAAGAAAAAAGAGAAGTGACATACAGAAATCAGCAGTGGGTACAGAAACAGCTGGATAGGTTACAGGTTGACATTTGCCTTATTTGAACACAGTTTGAACACTTAGCAATCTATAAGTGGTTGAAGTGTGGCTGCTGGATTGGCCAAGACTCAGCTATTGCTACAGGCACATACTCCTAAGTTAGGTTTTCAATCTTGTCTGCCTATTAGTCTGGGTTCAGTTTATCCACAAGGACTTGAATATAGAAGTACTGAGTCCTTCTCACACCATATTTAGTTTACTTTAGTAATTTCCCCCTTTTGGTTATTTTCTAAATTTTGAGAAATTGACCAAAACTTTAGTCACTGATGTCACTGTCACTATCATAAATGTACTTATACGGTCCTGAAACCCATTGGGAAATAGTAGAACAGTGGATTTTGTAAGGTGGGAACAAGGACTGAGTAGCGGATACCTCCTTATGCTGGAACATCGTGTTGATAGGAGAAAAGGAAAACCTGGTCTGTTCTAGGATCTATGTGTTTCCTTAAAGCCTTAGTTTGATTATGTCACATTTAGCATGAGCAACTCCATTTTGGTTTGGTTTGGTCTGCTGGGGTCTAATACATGAGCTCAGTCCAAAACAATGGCTTCCTATAATTTTGTTAAAAAAAAAAATCCCCCTTTTTGGTCAGGTTCTCACTTAGCTGAGAGTGTGACCAAAACTTAGGGCCTCAGTGCCACTCTCAGTTACCATCATTTTGGGTTTCTGGTCTCAGCATGTCATTCATAGGTTATGATGTCCTGATGGTCACACGTTTCTTTCAGCTCTTGTTATTCCAGTTGAAGAATGACCATTTGACATTCTGGAGATGGATGCTTGCAAACATTTAAAACCTTTGAGAGAATACAGCATACCAGGAAGATTACTGTTAGGACTATCAGAAGAGTAATACCAAGAGTTTGGAGTATGTTCCTTACCCAGGGCTCTCATAAAACAAACCATCTAAAATCAAATAGATCAAATAATGAGCAAACCATCTAAAATCAAATAGATCAAATGAAGAGTCTACTCATTTAACTAAGTAGTTTTTTCATTAATCCCCTACAACTGAATCACTATAATACCTGATGTTTTCTCCATAGGCCATAAGTGCCACCAGCTGCACAGATAGATACTTTTTTGTTTAACCAATTCTGTTATTTAGTACAACTTTCATGAGAGAATTTAAAGTCTGTTGTGTAACCATAGCCTTTACATTAGAATCTGCTATGGAGCCTATCATAAGGGATACATTTCTAATCATTGCCTCTTTTACTTCAAACCATGGAAAAAGGACCGAACAAATGATGCCCTTCTAGAAGAGTGAAGGCCTCCTGGCAATGTTCTCTTTAACCCATGATGTGGGTCAAGAGGAATGAATCAATGTTCTGTTTCTGACTGATTATGAGGCAACACATGAACCATTAAAATTTCTCACCTGCATTGGGCCTTCCTCTTTTATTTATCAAAGTATAACATTATCCATGTATAAGGCTGTTTGCAAAATCCTTCACAAATAAACATATACCCCATAAAACACACATATAACAGATCCCCTTTTCGTTTTTATTGTTCATAGAGGCATAAGCAAGAAAAAAAATTTTTTAAGTCTTGATAGTAGAGAAGTCTTAATCCATGATTTTGGAAAAAGCTGTTAACATTAATGATGCCCCCTTCTTCTGGGGAGAAACTGTTCTAGTTAGCTTTACCTTAAGGGTTCCAATGGGTGTGGAGGGACCCTTCTCAGTTGTGAGATTATGAAAGTTGTGGGACCTTTGAAACCCAAAGTTCAAGGTCCCAAAGTTTGCTGTAGTGTGGATGGCAAGGATAGTCTTTCTCTAATTTTCTCAAAAGATCCATTCTTTGAGTTCTAGATAGTGAAGGGGTTGATTGTCCTCAGTGAATTATAAAAAGCTTTTTTTACCATGTAAAAATATACCATAGCATAATAACCTACTATTCTAACATCAGTCCTCTTGCATGGAAAAGCTTTCATACAAGCAGAAAACATGCATTGAAAATGAAAATTGAATGAAATCCCCTATAAATGTTTAATGGCTCATCAGGTAGCCAAATCTACCTGAAGCTTTGATTGTTTTCCCAGGAATATGGGTTTGACAAACCAAACACTGGTTATAACTATTTTAGTAGTTTATAAGTCACCACACAAACATATTTAATTTGGATAATTGTATCTTTTCCATTACAAGTCATGGAATGCAGAACTTTTAATAATAAAAGCTTTAAAGACTCTGGAAAAACAAGGTGGCTGTCCTGGTTCTCCATGAGACCATGCTTAAGAATGGACTTATGTCCTCCTGAAAACCAGTTGTTTCTCCAATGTAGGTGCATAGCACTGATAACTGATGGGTTATCATAGGTAATTTGACTTAGACCATGAAGCTCATTCAAATTGTATGTAAACAATTTTAGTATTGGCTGATTTAGCATGCTGATTTTTCTTGCTGATTTAGCATGAAAATCTGGTAGAGTATTTTCTTGGTATTTAATTAATTTTTGTTCTACTTGGGTTAGCAGTTTTATAAACCAGTCAGTCTTTTTATTAAAGTTTTAGGGATTCCTATCCAGTCTAAATAATCTGAATTTAAAGTTAATAGAAACCCATATTCAAGAGTCCTTTTTAGGGTCCTTTTTATCCTTTCCTGAACTTTCTAAAACATAGTATATTTTAGGATTTTGTGTGTTTGTGAAGTTTCTGGAAATTGCATTACCATTAAGTTAACTTAATGTAATGACTTTAAATAGTGATTGTTAAAAACACAATTAACAAGGAAATTTGGTTATCTCTGTGGTCTATGATAGCGTAATAACCTTAATTATGAATGAAATGGTATACTCAGACATTAGAATTTTAGAAATCCTATACAATCTTGGAACATATATTAATATTATTCATTAAAATATAACCTGAAGAAGATTAAACGTTATTTTTATTTTGACAATGACATGTAACTAAACATATCAGATAATCCTGTTTACCTCTCTTTTGGATGCTCCAAGGACCCTCTGTAACATCCGCAAGTTAGGGGTTAGAAAGAAAATTTTGGAGCTGAAATTTGATATTGGGAAGCCTATCAAATATGTTAAAGGTAAAATGCTTGATATTATGCTTAACCAGTTTGACTATGAGATGAGATCCTTATAAACATTTTATAGTCCTTTACAAATTTTTGTTAAAAAGCAGATCAGTGCTCTAAGAAAAACCAGTTGTGCTTGCATTCCAATTTTAATTTACAGAAAAACTTAACAATACCCCTTTAACTTTAGCCAGTGTCTGCACAGAATTTCTTTTTACAAGATTTTTTGCAAACCTTCTACAATGTGTTCAAACCTTTAGCTTTATTTTAATCTAATTTAAAACAATCCTTTAATCCTCTAACCTAGACAAAAATGTACATTACTGTGCCTTCTTATAACCTTTCACTAAAAATGCATTTTACTTTCCGTACACGTCTTGCATGTAAATGTATTTTCAGTGTCTTGATTACTTGGTATAATGGTAACTCTTAGCAACTTTAGCTTTTGGTGCATAAATTTCCTTTTATGAATCCTTTCATGACTTACACAGACCATCTATGACATGCATAGACTTTCTGACTTGTCCTCTTTTTAAACAACCATTTATTTTACTTTAGGCAAGAAATTTCTGACATCTTTTCTTATATGAAATCTCTTTTCTTTATAACCTTTTTTTTTTGCATAGCTAGGGGAGCATGACTAATTCCACATGTCCCCAGGTCTTATCAAGAATCTAATGTCTCCAAAGTAGATAAATTGAACAATTTTCAAAACTCAAAGCAATTTATGATCTTAAAGCATTAGTAAACCTAATATCTGACCTGTCTAATTTAGACCAAATGTCTTTATTTTACCAACAATCTTTAAAGCTGTTTTTATTTCCCAAAGATTACTAAAGTTACATGAACTAAAAGACATTACAGTTTTTATTTTTTCTTCCAAAATATTTGATCTAAGCACTTATTTTTCTTTAAGCCAATTACTTAGAGATCTTTTATATAAGCATCACAGAGACAACACATATATAACTACACAGAGAACAAGATCCAGTAGTTGTAGGATTTCTCATTTACCAATTTCTTCATTGGATTACTGACCTTGGGGTGGAGCCCCTCAAGAAATGACTAGGAAAACATGCAGTTTCTAGGGCCTAATAAGCAGGCACATATGGAAGGCAAAACAGATTTTGGGAGAGATCTATCTGCTTTTAATTCTTGGGGTTCTATTAGGAAAACAGAGGTTTTTTTTTTTCTAAAGCAGAGTCAGTGGTGCCTTCTTTATTTTTCCCAAGGAGTCCCAGGCTATTAGAAGTTATATTAGGGCCTCTCATGTGTGCATTAAGAGTGACAAGACAAAATGGAGAAAAATAATTCAGTCAACTGAGAAGAAAAAACCTTTTTCAGTAAAACAAGATCCACAAAAAGAAAAGACATAAAGGCCTTTTAAAGATACCTATAGCTTGGTTATCCACTTTTAATTAAGCTGACTATTAACTGTAGTGCTCTTTAAAAAATCCTTTTAAATCTCTTGTTACCCAACTTTAGCCATGTCAAGTGGCCAATATTTCTGGCTTTTGAACTTTACCTCCCAGGTGCTCAGAGAAAGAAAAATTCAAGACAATTCATGGAAGCGAAGAGAACTGACAAATGGTAAAGTTTATACAGGTATCAAACCATAAAGGACTCATTCCTTAACCCAGGAATCAAACCCAGGCCACAACTGTGAAAGTACAAAACTTTAGCTACTGAGCTACAGAACTGGGCAGTCTCCATTGTGCTTCCCAGAAGGACTCTAGAGTAGTTAATTTTGAGCTTGCAAAAGCTTTTAACTAGTTTAATTACTCAAGATAATTTTTAGAGCAAATTGTGACATGAACCCTAAAATTTCTGTTCCCTGGAGGGCAGAAACCAAGAGAAAGTACCATTACATGGTTACAAAATCAAGCTCCCAAGGATGTAAAACGAGATAGAGACTTCATCCAATTTTTTTTTAATGCACTTCAGTGTGTTGTTCATTTGGAACATTAAACTGTAAGTTATCTTTAAGATTTTGCTATTTCCGTAAGACTTTGCTGTCTTCCAAGCCTAATGTAGAAACCAGAAGGAACTCTGGTTTTCAGAAAGTAAGGATCTCATTTTTACCTAAAATATTGACTTCACTTTCAGGTTTCCTTGATGAACTTAGCCAATGATTTTTTCTACCTAAATGTGCAAGAAAAATGGAAAAAAGGGGTAGAAAACAAAAATCTCTGTGAATTTCTAAATGCCAAATTTTACAACCCTTGCAGTACTACCATTTACTACCAGTTTCTTTCTGACCTAGTTGAATGTAAGAGGCCTCTAACTGGATCCAGGCCAGTTAATTACTGATCATATCCCATCCTGGACCCAGTCCAGTTTCTGTTGTGACTTCCAAACCCAGTTTGGAACAGAAATTTGCTCAAAAAAACTTGAAGAATTCAAAACAGAAATCCATGGAGCTCTGAAATCTGAGAGAGAACTTACCATGATCCCAGCCACTTTGATAGATCAAAGGACACAAATGGGTCCAACAGGTATCTTGCTTGTTACAGGTTGGCGTTTGCCTTATTTGAACACAGTTTGAACACTTGTCTATGAGTGGTTGAAGTACAGCCTCTGGGATTGGCCAAGACTCAGTTATTGTTATAGGCACATACTGCTAAGTCAGGTTTTCACTCTTGTCTGCCTGTTAAGCTAGGTTACAGTTCATCCACAGGGACTCAAATATAGAAGTATGAAGTCCTTCTCAGGCCGTATTTAGTTTGCTTTAACCCTTGAATCCCACCCAAACAAATCGGCTTGAATCAGTGGGAAGAGAAGTTTGACAACTTTTAAACTTATCAGTTTGTTTCCAATTGTGTTGGTGTTTTAGCATTCAGCCCCAAAGCCCCTTACTCTTGGCCTCCTTCAGTTTTTTCCCCTCCCATAATGGTATCAGAAAATACCTACACTTAATTATTTAAAATGAGATTTTGAGAAAAGCAAGACTCTGGTTTTCTAAATTTTACTGATGCATTGAGTATTTCTAAGCTGCTGATAGACTAGAGTTGTTTGGTGTGGCAGGTCCCCCGTATGTCCAATTGCTCACAAATTTTGACTCAAATGTTCTTTGCCAAATTGGCACTGAGTTTCTCCTTCTGGCCATCATTTGCTTCATTAAATAATCTTTCTTTCTTTTAAATTTATAATCAAATGCAGTAGAAAGATTTTAAATGAGCTATTCTAAATACAGTCTATGAATGATTTCTTATCTACATAGGTTTTTCCCTCAGAACTTAATATTTCAAAACTTAAATTACACATTAGTAAACATATATCTAATATCCTTGTGAGAAGGACAAACTAATATGGAATTTTATTTGAGGCTGTTTTAAAATATACTTGATTATAAAATCCCTTGAAATATCTTAATGTTCAAATTAATACTCCATAAAAAATAAATATTTATCTTATTATCTGAACATGTCTTAGTGTAAAAGTTTAAATAACACTAAGTTTGTAACTAAGAATAACCTAAAAACTAATTTTCAGTTCATAACAACAAAGTAGGAAATAGGGCAATTCTTTGCTCATTAAATCATTTAAATAAATACTCTTTTCAAAAAAGATAAAACAAGAGATAATTCCTACATATTTATTTTACATTTGAACAGATACTTTTATTTAATACAACTATTCATTATCTGTAAAAGCCTTAGTTCAGAAACAGAAGTGAGCAACAGAAGGCAAAACATTTTATTTATTTATTTTATTTTATTTTATTTTTATTATTATTCTGAGACAGAGTCTCGCTGTGTTCTCCATGCTGGAATGCAGTGGAGCAATCTTGGCTCACTGCAACCTCCACCTCCTGGGTTCAAGTGATTCTTGTGTCTCAGCCTCCCCAGTAGCTGGGAATACAGGTACACACCACCACACCCGACTCATTTTTGTATTTTTTGGAGATGGGATTTCGCCATGTTGGCCAGGCTGGTCTTGAACTCCTGGCCTCAAGTGGTCTGCTTGCCTTGGCCTCCCAAAGTGTTGGGATTACAGGTGTGAGCCAATGTGCCCGGCCCAAAACATTTTAAATATGATAAAACCAAGTGGGTAAATATATATACATATGTACACACACACACACATATTCTCAGTGTATCAGCGTGCTGTATAAAAACTTTACTCCAATAGCATGAATTTACTAATTTGGTCTAATTTTACATATAGAAAGTGTGAATTAGTAAACAAAACAAAAAAGTAATCATAAAGCATTGTATAAAAATGAGTAAAGAAATAATTTTTACCCTAAAGTCCAAGGTCAAATTGGGCTAGCAAAGTTCAATCAGCCATTTTGGTTGTTATTTAGTACAGGTCCTTAGAGAACTGTTTAAACAAATAAGTCTGATCTGTTGCTAACAGGTCCATTGTTAATAGGCAAAAAGGTGTCTGAGATCAGTTTAGTCTCTTCTAAGTTCTTGGTACAACCTTTTCGCCCAACCCAATTTGTACCCTCAATGCAGAGAGTGCTTTTACGCACAATGGCAGTGTTAACAGATAGTTTGGGGGAAGAAGTGGGATGTTTATGGCTTCTCCCTTTTCTTTCCAAAACCCCGCCCACTGATCCTTAGTAAGCACACTGTCTAGGTAGAAACAACTTCTCACTATGCCACACAACTGCAAGACACGTTCCCCAGCCTCCTTCTCCATTCATGTAAAGAAAGTTTGGAGCTGCTACCATCATTACAACCCTATTTGAAATAATTACATAATCTAGAATTAGAAGAGCTTAAATTTTAGGGCTCTATTATGTAACATTCTCTTTTTAAATATTCAGTAGTTATGGTCACCTTGGAAAGTTCTACAAAATATCCCTTAAGTTTTTCAAACTTTCCCACATGGATATCTTCTGGTTATAATAGTTTGCTCCGTTTAATATGTATACAGTTTTACTGCCAGGGTGGTTCTCCTACTTACCTTGAATCTAGTGTGAGTGTTTTGAAATGTTTCTGCTCAGTAAAAAAGAAGCAGAGCAATAGAGATGAGAGGGAAATCTGAAAAGATAATGACACAATTGCCCACTTAATTTTCATTAAATAAGCAATGAAAACTTTAGCTTCTGCATCAGGAAGTTTGATTTTTTTTTAATTAATTTATTTTTAGTCAGGGTCTCACTCTGTCACCCAGAGTGAGTGTCATGGCATCATCACAGCTCACTGCAGCCTTGATCTCCCAGGCTCCAGTGATCTTTCTACCTCAGCCTCCTAAGTAGCTGGGACAACAGGCGTGCACCACCACACCCAGCTAATTTTTTAATATTCTGTAGAGACGGGGTCTTGCTATGTTGCCCAGGGGATCTCGAACTCCTGAACTCAAGTGGTCCTCCCACCTCAGCCTCCCAAAGTGCTGGGATTATAGGTGTGAGCCACTGTGCCTGACCTAGAAAATTTGATTTTTTAATATACATGAAGTCAACTAGAATAAAATGTATATGTTATTCTATAATTAGAATTATTCTATTGCCTGATTCTTCTGTGTCAATTTTGTTTTTTAGAATTAAAAGACGAATCTTATTTTTAATACCAAAGTGGCTTTATGAAGATATTCCTAATATGAAAAACAGCAGTGTTGTGAAAATGCTACAGGTAACCTAACATCATCCAACAAAAACTGGGTGGCCATTGAGACCGAGTGCAGTCTAATAATTAGAATAGAATTTCCATTCAAATAAATAAATGTGTATACATATTAACAAAATTATATATACATAAGTAAAAACAAAATTATACATATTTCAAACCCTACTTAAAACAGATGAGATGATAGAGTTGGGAAAAGAAAACAGAGAAGAAATAAAGAAACAAAGCTGTTCAAAAAGGGAAAAGTGAAGTGGAAGATTGTGGGCCTGGTGCACAAGTCACCTGGTGACCATGCAATTGGTAGATGTCTTCAAGAACAGAGGGAGTGGGGATGAAAAGCTGAATGAAGTGAGCCTTGAAGACTCAAAGGGCTTCTGTTTCACATGAGATGGAGGACCAGGTGGAGCCCTAGAAGGGCATCATTTTACTCGTTAGACCCAATGGAATTTCAGAAAAGCAGTGTGAGAGAACTGTGAGCAACAGTGTCACAGGGGTGCGCTAGGTTTCCATTCTGGCAAAGAGAAGGCCACATATCAGGAAAACTCTTAGGATACAGGGACTTCACTGGCTATAAAGGAGGGAAGGAACAGCTGTGTGTGTTCCTGATGCCCCCCGCCCCCGCCAAGGGGCTCAAAACACAGTCCAAGAGGCAAACACATCATCCAAGCCTTGCAATGCAGTGATGTAAGTGCAATGATAGAAACGAGCCCAAACATGTGATAGGAGTGGAGAGAAAAACACTGAAAGATGAGGAGCTGCTCAGGAGAAACAGAGAGAATTCAAAGTCAGGAAGACACCTGGGGGTTAGAGTAGCATGTTGGGTAAGGAGATGAAGTGTTCTTAAAACAAATAGAAGTAGCTCTGTTTCAAGCTCTGGTGAACCTGTTGGCTAACTCCCCAACCTCATGTCATTTGAACGAAGGTTTGTAGGATAAAAATAAAATACTTTTTAAAAGTTCAAAAACAACTGATCAACAGAATGGAGTCTGAATTCTGTAACATAAGACTTCTGTGATCTGATCCACTCACCATTCCAGCATTACTCCAGCCACTTCACATCAAGCTTTTCAATGAAGCAACACCCAATGTACTATTCTTACCAAAACCTGGCAAACTCCCTAAGGAGGCTGGCCTGAAGAAAATTGGAATGACACTTCATGTCTCATTATTCAAGATTTCCCTCTTTGCTAAACTCCCTTCCTATTCTGGGCTCCTGGAATTAGAGGCAAACCTTAGAGTTTCCCTCAGATAAGGTGTTCTTTTCTGCCTAAGACACTAAGGAATGGTGTCTTAGTCTGCTTGGGTGGCTTAAACAACAAACATGTATTTGTCACAGTGCTGGAGGCTGGGAAGTCCATGATCAGGGAGCCAGTCAATTCACTTGCTAGTGAGGGCTCTGTTGTGGACAGCTGCCTTCACACATGGCAGAGAGATCATCTCTCTCCTGTCTCTTCTTCACAAATCCCATTCATGAGAGCTCCACCCTGGTGACCTAATTACTACCCAAAGGCTCCTTTCAAATATCATCACATTGGCTTCACCATGAGTGGGGCTGAGGAGAGGGCACACAAACATTCAGTCCATAAGAGGGGGCTATAATTTTACAATTGTATTGCGTGACAGTTTGGTCAGGAAGGCCAGCCATCTGCTGGAAGGCCTCAAGTCCATTTATTGCCCAGAAAAGTCATCAGGCTAAAACCTTCACCCACCCTCCTGATCATCACAGACATGTCTGAATTGTGAGTAGCTATACACCTTTATTTGTTTGTTTGTTTGTTGTTTTTTGTTTTGAGACAGAGTCTTGCTTTGTCACCCAGGCTGGAGTGCAGTGGTGTGATCTCCACTTACATAACCTCCACCTCCTGGACTCAAGCAATTCTCCTGCCTCAGCCTCCTGAGTAGTTGGGGGACTCCAGGCTTGCACTACCATGCCTGGCTAATTTCTGTATTTTTAGTAGAGTTGGGGTTTCACCAGGTTGGCCAGGCTGGTCTTGAACTCCTGATCTCAGGTGATCTGCCTGCCTTGGCCTAAAAGTGCTGGGATTACAGGCCTGAGCCACTGCCCCCAGCCACTATATACCTTTAGAACCTCAGCAGCAAGCATTTGTCGCACACTCATTCTCAGTATATAATAAAAATAGGATTCTCCCCAACCTGTTTTTAATTTAAGCAACAAAGTATTTTCTTGTAATAAGAAATATTAATATTCTTATTAACAAATATTATGACATGTTTCTAAGAACTTTTTTGAGACAAGTGTCATTTTGAGAAAAGCAATTTGAGAATAGCAATGTGAGAGGACTGTGAAAGACAGTGTCACGGGACGGGTGAGGTGGACTAGGCTGGAGTGCCATGGTACGATCTCAGCTCATTGCAGCCTCCACCTCCCAGGTTCAAGCGATTCTCCTGCCTCAGAAAAGCAACTTTTAAAAGGCTCTAAAATTAAGTAATAAGTTAATATGTAAGACTTAACTTTTCTCTTTAAAACTTTTAAACTGAGAAGTGTGCTTAAGAAGTGGATTATTTTTATTATGCCTTTTCTTCAGTCTCCTCATGCAGAATTTAATAAACATTTGGAAGCAAGCAGGATAACAAAGACAAAAGGAGGAAATCATATGGGAAAATAAACAATATGAGAAAAGGGTGGAAGAAAGGAAAGTGGAAAAAAAACAAAATTCCAGTCTTCATTCAGTGATCCAGTCGGTTCTTTTAAATGTCTTTTGTAAAATGAAACCAATGCCTTTCTTTCCTAGGAAAAAAGTGAACTTATGAATAATAATTCCAGTGAACAGGTCCTATATGTTGATCCCATGATTACAGAGATAAGCGAAATCTTTATCCCGCAACACAAGCCTACAGACTACAAGAAGGAAAAGAATACAGGACCCCTGGAGACAAGAGACTACCTTCAAAACTCGATATTCGACAATACTACGGTTGTGTATATTCCTGATCTCAACACTGGATATAAACCCCAAATTTCAAATTTTCTGCCTGGGGGAAGCCATCTCAGCAATAATGATGAAATCACTTCCTTAACACTTAAACCACCATTTGATTCCTTAGACTTAGGAAATAATCCCAGGTTAAAAAAGCATCCTAATTTTGCTTTTTCTGTCTCAAGTGTGAATTCACTGAGCAACACACTATTTCTTGAAGACTTAAGCCTCATATTAAATCAAGGAGAATGCAGTCCTCCTGACATACAAAACTCAGTAGAGGAGGAACCCACCACGCTTTTGGAAAACGATTCACCCAGTGAAACTGTTCCAGAACAGACCCTGCTTCCTGATGAATTTGTCTCCTGTTTGGGGATCCTGAATGAGGAGTTGCCATCTACTAATTCTTATATTCCACAAAATATTTTGGAAAGCCACTTCAATAGGATTTCACTCTTGGAAAAGTAGAGCTGTAAGGTCAAAATCAATATGACAAAGCTGATTTGAAATCTGAACTTGAGTTTTTCCTGCAGTAAAAATTGAATTCAGCCTGTTTTTGAAAAAACTTATCCACATACAAATCTTCATGTGGACACATATTTTCATTTCCCTTGGATGAATACCTAGGTGGGGGGTTGCTGGGCCATATGATAAGCATATGTTTCAGTTCTACCAATCTCGTTTCCAGAGCAGTGACATTCTGTGCTGCTACCATCAACATGTGAAAATTCCAGGAGCTCCACAGCCTTTTAACTTTAGACATTCTTCTGCCTCATTTCTTTCTTTTTTTTTTTTTTCTATTTCAAAGCTACTGAAAATCAAACTCCCTCATTTCTTAAAGTTAGAGAATTAAGATCCGAAGGTGGAACATGCTTCATAGTCACACAGGCACAAAAACAGCATTATTTGGATACCTCCTATATTTTTTATAAAGTGTCACCTATTTCCTCTTTATTTTCCCTCACTCAAAGATGCAAAACAGCTCTCTATTGTATAAAGAAAGGATAAATCATGCAAAATATCTGGTAGTAAAATACATCCTGAAAATTGTCCTTTAAAATAGAATTAGGCTGGGCGTGGTGGCTCATGCCTTTAATCCCAGCACTTCGGGAGGCTGAGATGGGTGGATCACCTGATTTCAGGAATCCAAGACCAGCCTGGACAACATGCTGAAACCTTATCTCTACCAAAAATACAAGAATTAGTGGGGCATGGTGGCAGGGCGCTTGTAATCCCAGCTACTCAGGAGGCTGAGGCAGGAGAATCACTTGAACCAGAAAGGTGGAGGTTGCAGTGAGCTAAGATTGCACTACTGCAGTCCAGCCTGGGCAACAAGAGCAAAACTCCATCTAAAATTTAAAAAAAAAAAAAAGAAATTTGCTTGCAAAGGGAGAGACAAGTTTAATTTTCATTTTATCACTTAAAATTCTCTTGAGTAGATAAATACAGCCCCAAATGACAAGACAAATGAACAGAAACAGAAGAGAAGTTAATTAGCCATTTGCTATATTATTTTTTCCCCCTACTTTCCATTCAGGTATTAGGGATTTGATCTTAGTGTGATTTGTTAAGAGTGATGGCCTTGTTTTCCTGTGGCGGTTGGGATATTATTTACACTATGGCAGAACCTATGAGAGGTAACAGATGCAGAATCACCAAGATGTAATTTTTTTGTTACATACTAGATATATGTTAGAAAATTGTTGTTAAAACAGGTGTTTGTTCAGTACCTGTTTTGATGGCAAATACTTGCTGAACCTACCGTTGTCTTATATTCTATGTCTCCTGCAGATATCACTAGCCAGGCAGAACAGTCCTTTCTGCTGAGCTGTACCATGCCTCAGAAGCCTCCCAAGCAGTGCTCCTTATGGCCACAGTCTATAAGAACTGGGCTGGGAGATGAGATCTATGTTGAGGTCAGTATGGAAAAGTGATTAAATGCATATTTCAAGCTGAGAAATGTTACCCAGTAGATTTTCCTATTGCGATTAACATTTATGGGCAAGGACAACTTTTTTGAATAATTGGAACAACGTAAAATAGGGTAGAACAGGGCATGTAAATTCATGCCTGTAGTCCTAGCTACTCAGGAGGCTGAGGCAGAAGGAACACTTGAGCCCAAGAGTGACACTGCAGTGCACTATGATCAATGATCGTGTCCCAGAGCGGCAAAGTGAGACCCTGTCTCTAAAAAGTAAATAAATAAAAACTCATGCATTCATTAAAATACGTAGATTACCCACTGAATTTCTTTTTCTCCTCTAGCAGTTGTCCATTCATACTCATATTTAATCATTTAATTTTATGAAAAATCAAGCAGTTAATTTAACAAAGACTCACTATGTCTTTAGCAAATCAAGCTATTTTGTTTTACTTTTTATTTTTTTACAAAAATCTGAAAGCAGGTGTATGGTCATTAAGTATCCCTAGAAGGAGGTTGACGGCATATCGCAGTTTGCCCTGGTTTCTGTCCATTGCCCCAGTGTTAATTATGACCGGTAACCGTCCTCATTCTCTCTCAGATGCATCCCTTATTTGGATAACGAATCATATGGTCACTCAAGACTAATGTCCAGTGTATAAGTAATTCATCAGAATTTATCTTTTTTTGCACTGAAAATCCTCTTTATTTTACTTCTTATCATTTACTAAGGCCATTTTGCTCTAAAAGGATATCCATAGTGTTAAAAAAAAAAATGTATCCCCTGATGTGAAACTCTGTTCTGTTTATATTAAAATATGTATATATTTGTTGTACTTTGCATATTCTAAAAGCGATACATTTTAAATCACTAATAAAATGCTAATCTTAAATATCTTAACTTGTAAATTGTCGTATGCCTTTGCTTGATTCTTCTGCAAAAGGAGAATCATAAAGAAGCAAAGAAGCAGGTAGCTTTGGAGATCAAAATAACAAAAGACTAAGATAAATCTTTGATGTTTGCCAACCTGATGAAGACATCTGGTAACATGTGAAGAATATTTTTATAGCACGTTTCACCATAATTGTCATCTATCACACATGAAAAAAGCTTTTATCAAGCTTAAAGGATTTACAGCATTATTTGATCTTCTGCAAATGCTTCCATTACAGCCAGTGCCTCCTTCTCGCCCCCTGGAGTGGAAAGGAAGCTGCTTTCTCATTCAGTGGTGACTTAACCCACATCACTGTTCAGCACAGAGGAGACACTTTGCCATTAGCCCTTGTCGGTCCCAATGGACTAGAAATTGAGACTATACTTGCAATGAGAGCAATGTACCTGCCTTTGTCCCAACTCGGGAAATTTTTAAGCTGCTTTATCACAATGCAACCTTTGCAGAGGGAGAAAGGATTTCTTTCTATAGTTCTTTTATTCAAGAAGCATTCATTGAACTATTGAATGCCCTTACTAGTATATGTGCAAGGCACTTTGAAGGATATGGATGTTAACAAAACCAGTCAATCCCTGCAGCCTTGGAGCTTATATTCTAGGGAAAAGGGACAGACAGTAAATTAGGACAAGTCATTGCCGCCAAGGAGCTTACATTTTAGTGGGGAAGAGGCCAGAGGTCGGGGGTGGAGAAAGGCAGAAAAAACTTCAGGAAGATGTCAGATAGTACGTGCTGTATAGAGAGGTAAAATGGGATAATGTGGTTGAGAGCAACTCGCTGGCCACTTGACACTGGTTGGTCAGGGAAGACCACTCCCAGGAAGTGATACTGATGTTCATCTGAGTCTCAGGTAAGAGTCAGCTTGCCACTGACAAATTCCTTCTATAAAGTCTTGAGTGGCTAATGTCTTTACTTCTCTCCTTCCCATACACCTTGCCCCTAGTTACCTCCCACCCTGACCACATCCCACCTCCCATCTTTACCTTCTTAAGCCAGAATTTTCTGCAGATTCTGAGGACAAGTGCATATCTTTTCATCTTTCTATCTAGCTCTTGGGCGCATTACTAACTTTTTTTCTCTGAGTCTCACAACCTTTTAAGTTGTTGATTCCTGAAGGGGCATGTCCTGCTTCTTGGTAGGGGTAAAGGGGAGGGAAAAAGAGAGAAAAAGCCTCTTAAAGTATGAATCAGAGGCAGGAAAGGAAGAGAAATACAAAGAAAGGCAAGTTAATCCTTAGGAATGCTGAGGCGAAGTGGAGTGCCATAGTTCTGGATGACACTAATGCTGATGAGGGAATATCATTTCCTCCCATTCTAGTATCTTTCCCTCTACCTCTCTTTTCTTACATAAAACCATAGGAGTTTTGGGGTGTTTGCTTGGCATGTGTGCAGGTGTGTGTGTGTTTAATTGGAATTTATTTAAAAAAAAAAAAACAATATTGCTCTGTCACTCAGGCTGGAGTGTAGTGACACAATTGCGGCTCGCCTCAGCCTCCCAGGCTCCTGAGTAGCAAGTGCCATCACCATACCCAGCTATATTTTAAATTTTTTGTAGAAAGAGTCTTACCATTTTTCTCAGGTCTGGTCTCAAACTCCTGGGCTCATGCAATCCTCCCACCTTGACAACTCAAAGTACTGGGAATTACAGGCATGAACTACTGCACCCAGCCTAAAATTAGGATTTCTTTTTAGTTATAAATAGTATTGAAGAGAGGCTTGTGATTTTTTAAGATGTGGTTCTCAGGTAACGTGGATTGCTGTTTCTGGTACGTTCCCTTAAGCGGCTAATTTTCTTATATTTTTAGTCATTCTACCTTTGACATAGAGATAGCACATGACTATGGCATTGAGCAAAGGTTCTCAAAAATAAATTTTAGCGATTGATTCCCTTTCTCCAAATGCAATCTGTTAACTAGGCGCAGTAGCTCATGCCTGTAATCCCAGCACTTTGGAAGGCTGAGGTGGGAAGATTACTTGAGGTTGGGAGTTCGAGACCAGGCTGGCCAACATGATGAAACCCAATCTCTACTAAAAATACAAAAATTAGCCGGGCAATGGCAGTGCCTGCCTGTAATCCAAGCTACTCAGGAGGCTGAGGCAGGAGAATTGCTTGAACCCGGGAGGCGGAGGTTGCAGTGAGCCAAGATCCTGCCATTGGACTCCAGCCTGGGTGACAGAGTGAGACTCGTCTCAAAAAAAAAGAAAAGAAAAAAATGCAACCTGTTGCAGAATCCTCAAATGTAACACGGACGAAAACAAATCTGTTGAAACAGACGCTGGAGGTCATATCTATGCCCTCTGCCTCTCCCTCTCTCTTCTCCACACTTGCCTCTGAAGCAACATTAAAAAGCTGAGGCTGGGGGCTCCACTCTCCTATACTTGGGAGACTGGGGTCTTGCACAAACCTTGGGAAGCCTGTACTCGAGGACTGAACCTCACTCTGCACTTTGGCACAGGCTGTCAACACAGCTCAGGGGACCAGAACCAAACCTTCCTATACTCAGATTCACAACTGCAAAAAGGGCTTTCTGTCAGAGGCTGCTAATAGAGGCAGTACTACAGGCAGTAATTAACTTGCGTCTCCCAATTACTTTACCATAAATGTCTGGGCTTTGTTCAAGTTTATGTTCTTTTTGAGATCACTAAGAATAAAATGATGCGAACATAATTAGATTTTATAAACCCAGAGACTGTGGAATTATGCTGTGGTTTATCTCTTTATGAAGTAATTATACCAATTATAGGAGACAATGTTTTAATGGGAAATGTTACCCATTTGGCAGACACTATTGGTTTAAAATGAAGTGATTAAAAACAATTTATGAATCTCTCGGGTAAAATAATGAAAACAATATAAAATAATTGGATTCTGATTCATAAAATGAATTGTACAGAACTTTCTCAGATGCTATAGTTAAGGTAAAATTACAGGGAACTCTTAACAAAAGTTTGATAGAATGTTATTATGTGTCTTTTCCACTGTTAAGATTACATCATTAAACCCTAATTAATGTTTTATGTTAGGGCTTTCTTAGCCATTTTGCTAATTTCACTTTTCAACTTAAGATAACCACACTGCACCTTTTATATAGAGAATTCCCGTCAGTTTCCTAAAGATGCATTCCCATTATGCTTATATTGAGGAATACAAGTTATTATCTAGTTCTCATAATTAAGATTTAGCAACAAACTAAGAACTTATTCTTAAGTGGTCCATTTTTGTCTGGGGTAGTAAAAGCATTCTAAGTTATTTTTATGAGAGGGGGAAAAAACCCTAAACAACAGTGTTACAGAAGCATAACTCTTTTTTGAGATCGTTGCTTTAAAAATTCAAGCAAAACAAAATGCTGTTTCTAACCATACAGGCATACCTAAAATTAGAGACTGTCAGAGTACAGGAAGGAAATCATAAATAGTCAAACACTGGAACCCAAGTGTGAGATACGGAAGTCAATAAACGTTACTGTTTTCTTTCTGTTCACATCCTGCCTGAGAATTTTATTAGAGGAGAGTAAGAGAAAGAATACAATAGTAAAATAAAGGGAAAGCATTTTTATTTCTAAACTACACACTAATTCATGAAAACACATTTTTAAAAAAGTAATACCAGTGTAAATGGAGTGAAAAGTGACAGTTCCTATTCACTCCCCTTTTTCCTACTCCATACCTCATCATCAAAGGTAATGAAAATATATTGTCCTTTGACATACTATTTTTCACCTAACAATATGTCTCAGAAATCTTCACATGTCATTATATGTAGCTTTACCTTATTCTTTTAAACAATTGCCTAATAATCTATAGAATAAATTTTGACAATGATTTTACCTAATTTATTAATGTACACTTAGGTTATTTCCAGTTTTTCACTAGTACACCTAATCCTTTAATAATTTCTCTTGCACATATGTTTATACACACATAAGAATTTTGTGTGTTGAGTTGTGGGGGACAGAAATCTAAACGTGGAATTGCTGGGTCAAGAGAAAGAATAAAGCCATTGACGTTTTGTGGCCGGGTGTGGTGGTGTGCTCCCGTGATCCCAGCTATGTGGGGGGTTGAAGTGGGGGGACTGCTTGAGCCCAGGAGTCCAAGACCAGGTTGGGCAACATACCGAGACCCTGTCTCAAAAAAAAAAAAATTAGATTTTGGTAAATATTACCAATTATTTCTCTAAAAAGATTTTGCCAATATTATCAGTATGTAAAATGTTTGCCAACCTGATGGGTATCTTGTTTGCATTTTTTAAAATGAGGTTGAATATTTTGTTTATTGCTCTTTTGTATTTCTTATTTTTTGGTCCACCTTTGTTATATTCTTTGGTCATTTTTCTGCTGAGTTGTTGGTTACAGTCTTAGTCATTTCCAGGAGTGCTTTATATAAATCTTTTCTGTTACATATTCTAAATATGTTTCCCCAGTCTGTGTGTTTTTTATCCTCATGTTTTATTTTGCCAAATAAAGGTTTTAAAGTTGTATGTAGTTGATCTGTTGCCATTTTTCTTTTTTTTCACTATGAAGGAAATTTATTTTATTTAATTAATTTATTTATTTGCCATTTTTCTTTATAAATTCCAGACTGGGTATCATATTTAGTGTCAAAAGACAAAATTACAACAAATTTAGTTTAAAGACCTTAACTGGGGCTGGGCACAGTGGTTCCCACCTGTAATCCCAGCACTTTGGGAGGTTGAAGCAGGTGGATCACCAGAGGTTGAGAGTTCAAGACCAGCCTGGCCAACATGCTGAAACCCTATCTCTACTAAAAATATAAAAATTAGCCAGCCATGGTGGCACACACTTGTAATCCCAGCTACTCAGGAGGCTGAGGCAGGAGAATCGCTTGAATCTGGGAGGCAGAGGTTGCTGTGAGCTGAGATGGCACCATTGCACTTCAGCCTGGGCGACAGAGTGAGACTCCACCTCAAATATATATATATATATATCTTAATTGAGGCCAGGCATGGTGGTTTATGCCTGTAATTCCAAAACTTTGGGAGGCTGAAGTGGGAGGATTGCTTGAGCTTGGGAGTTCAAGACCAGCCTGGGCAACATAGTGAGACACTATTTCTATTTAAAAAAATAAATTTAAAAATATTTTTAAAAAAATTAAATTGGCTTTTGTGATTCTAAAATGGGACAACACCTCACACTATAAAACAGAATGAGTGTTGTGATGAGCTAAGCAGAGGAGGTTGATGTTATAAACAGAAGTTCCTGTTCTTGTAAAGGTTAAACCAGAAGGAACTTTCTTATCGTGCTGGCAAAAACTGGCCTGTTTAGGGATTTGGCTGTTATCTCTGCGTCCTGATTTGTTGAAAGCTTGGATAAAGATCCTAGTTTCAGCTGGCGGGTATGAAACTTCAGCATGCCTGACTCCACTTTGGTTTTGTCTGTTGGGCCTAGTGCAGGGGCTCAGTCCAAACCAATGATCTATTATACATCCTATTTAACATTAGCAACATATATTTATGCTAGAATATGTAGTGGTATCATATAGTCTGAATGTTGTCCCCACCAAACCTCATGTTGAATTGTAATCCCCGGTATTGGAGGTGGGGCTGGGTGTGAGGTGAGTGGATCACAGGGGCAGATCTCTCAGGAATGACTTAGGACCATCTCCTTGGTAGTAAGTGAGTTCTCAAGAGAGCTGGTTGTTTAAAAGTGTGTGGCCCCTTTCCCTTCTCTCTCTCTCTTGCTTCTGCTCTCCCTGCGTGAGATGACTGCTCCTGCTTCACCTTCCACCATGATTGTAAGCAGCCCAAAGCTTCACCAGAGGCAAAGCAGCTGCCAGTGCCATGCTTCATGTACGGCCTGCAGAACTGTGAGCCAGTTAAACCTCCTTTCTTTGTAAATTACCCAGCCTCATGTATTTCTTTCTTCTTTTTAAAAACATTTTTTTTCAATTTCATGGAAAAGAGGTTTTTCATTTTTCCAAAAATTGTACCAAGGTAAAGCAAAGTTCCAGTTGACGCAGGTGCGATGTATAGGCATTAGCAGTACTGCCCTCACTATGCACTCATTAGACGGTAGGGCAACCCCAAGGAAAGGATGGTTGGGTGTTTCTTTATAGCAATGCAAGAACAGCCTAACACGTGATGGTATTAAGCAACGAGCGTTAGAACAGTGGGCATTAGAAGACACAGATCAGATTAGAATCTATCTTTCTGGCTGGATGCAGTAGCTCACACCTGTAATCCCAGCACTTTGGAAGGCTGAGGTGGGCAGATCACCTGAGGTAAGGAGTTCGAGAGCAGTCTGGCTAACATGGTAACACCCTGTCTCTACTAAAAATACAAAAAAATTAGCTGGGCATGGTGGTGCATGCCTGTAATCCCAGCTATTCAGGAGGCTGAGGCAGGAGAATCGCTTGGACCTGGGAGGTGGATGTTGCAGTGAGCCAAGATCGTGCCACTGCGCTCCAGCCTGGGTAACAAAGCAAAACGCCATCTCAAAAAAATGAATGAATAAATAAAAAGAATCCACCTTTCTCAGATCCTGGCTATGTGATTTCCAGCAAACCCTTAACCAAGAGGATTCAGTTTCTTTTTCCTTAAAAAATATCCTATTAATACCTTCCTCTGGCCATTCATTGAGAAGATTAAATAACATTTGAAAACACTGGCAGGCTGGTCACAGTGGCTCACACCTGTAATCCCAGCACTGTGGGAGGCCGAGGCCAGCAGATCATTTGAGCCCAGTACTTTGAGACCAGACTGGGCAACATGGCAAAACCCAATTTCTACAAAAAGCCAGGTGTGGTAGTGTATGCCTATAGTTCCAGCTACTCAGGAGGCTGAGGTGGGAGGACTGCTTCAGTCTGGAAGGCAGCGGTTTCAGTGGGCTGAGATTGGGCCACTGCACTCCAGCCTGGGCAACAGAGCAAGACCGTGTGTCAAAAGAAGAAAGAAGGAAGAAGAAGAAAAAGAAGAATAAGAAGAGAAGAAAGAAGAGTAAGAATAAAAAGAGTAATAATAAGACAGTGGAAGAAAGAAGAAACGGCGGAGGAGGAGGCGGGGAGGCGGAGGAGGAGGAAGAAGAAGAAGAAGAAGAAGGGGAAGAAGAAATAATACTAGGTACCTGAGAGGAGAGGCAGAAAATGTCAGTGGACTAAGTGGAGTGACAAAGAGGTGAAGAAACAGGACTAGAAAACTCTAAGAGCATGCACACTTAAGTAGTGCAGTATTTTTCTTGTCCAGCTATTAAATAGCACACCCTAAATTCCTGTCATAATCCTGATCTTTCATTTTAGTGTTCAGAATCTCATAGTAAATATGCAAAATTTGATATTTATTTGATATTGGTTGCTGTGATACTTCTTGCAAATCTCTTCTTATCTAGATTTAAAATGTATATATTTTTTTAGATGGAGTTTCGCCATGTTACCCAGGTTGGTCTCAAACTCTTAGACCCAAGAGATCCTCCCACTTCAGCCTCCCAAAGTGCTGAGATTACAGGCATGAGCCACTGCATCCAGTCTTATCTACATTTAAACAAAGTTTAGCATTTATTTTACTTTGCAGTTCAATAAGATTTATTTTATCTTAGTTGCTGAAATTGGAAATCACTTGTATTTCACTAAATGAAGAAATTAGGACTTCTTCACTAAATGAAGAAACTGCCAGCTGTCAAGTATTTGAATATTCATTCTTTTTTTAGTATTCATTGCACATCCCATTCAATGTGTTACTTTGGAGATTCCATTTGATTGAATAGAGGCAGCCTATGCAGAACCCTGTGAAGAACAGGAGGCAGGCTGCTGAAGCCCAGAGCAATGCAGAAATGCAGAAAAGCAATTCTAATGCAAGCAAAACAAAGAACAAAAAACTGAAGCACTTTGCAAACACAATAAATAATATTAGCAGATTCAACCTATGTTCATCACGTTAATGAAATTATCATTTTTGAGGCACTTATTAAAACTCTTACATTGTCTTTTCCATTTTGTTGCTTTTGCTTTACTAAGAAGTAGAAATCTTCAATTAGAAAAAAAATCAGAAAAGCGTGTAGAACTACAAATGTAACTGATATTACAAATAGGTAGATTAAACTTTCTTTTATTTTTTTCCTTTTAAGAGTTTGGATTAAGGTCAATCAGAGAGGTTTTTTTTGGTTTGCTTTTTGTTTGTTTGTTTGTTTTAGAGACAGGGTCTTGCTCTGTTACCCAGGCTAGAGTGCAGTGGTGCAATCATGGCTCATTGAATCCTCGAATTCTTGGGCTCAAGTGATCTTCTTGCCTCAGTCTCCTGAATAACTAGGACTACAGGTGCACACACCATGCCTGCCTAACTTTTTGGTTTTATGTAGAGACGTTATCTCGCTATCTTGCCCAAGCTAGTCTTGACCTCCTAGCTTCAAGCAATCCTCCTGCCTTGGCCTCCCAAAGTGCTGGGATTACAGGTGTCAGCTACCATGCCTAACTACAATCTGAGCTTTTGAATTTCACATTTACTACATGCCAAGTATGTGATGTTGGATGATCACTGGAGCTTCATGTTCTCTCCTTGTCCTACTTTCTGGGACAGGGATACTGATCTTGGTGTACCTTGCTTGAGAAAATTTGACTGAGTTGTTTCTCTTCTCCTTGAAATACATTCTTCCTCCGAGGACACCACACACCTACGATCCCTTACTCTGACCACTCATTCTCAGTCTACTTCTCTGGTTTCTCCCAGTCTCTTTGCCACCTAAACGTTGTAGGCCACACATTGAAGGCCTTGGTTTCTCCCTTGGTGATCTTGTTCATTCTTGTGACTTTAAACATGACCTACATGTTATAAGAACAGGCTAACCCAACATCTACCTTCAACTCAAGACTCAACCCCAGATTCAACTGTCTACTTAGCATCTTCATTTATCTATCATCAAGGTATTTAAGACTCAAGACTTCTCTTCTCACAGGTGTCCCCATCTCAGTAAATAGTATTGCCATTTTTCTAGTTGCCCAAAAATCTTGGTGCCATCCTTGACTTTTTTCTTTCATTCCTCACATGTACTCCATCATGTATCCATCCTACCTTCAAAATATATTCGGAAATTGAGTCACTTCTTACCACGTCAACTCAACTGCCTAGCTCAAACTACAGTCATCTCTTGCCTGAGTTATTACAAAAGCCTCCCAAAGATCTGTCTTCACTAGAGTAGCCGGATGATCCTGCTACAACTATACTTTTCTGCTCCAAACCTGCCAGTGGCTTCCCATCCCAGACACGACAGGAGTCTGAGTCACTGTAATGACCTAGGAGGCCTTGCCTGGTTTACCTCTTTCTGTCCCAGTATCCTCCCATGTAATCACTCAGCTCCAGACGCTGGCAATCTTGTAAGCACCCCAGGGTCTTTGCTCCTGCTGTTCCCTTCTGAATTGTTCGCTAGCACGCTACCTCTCAGAATTCCTGTTGCCTCCTATTCAGCCTTCCCCAGCCATTTCATGTAAATGACAAACCTCCTCCACCCCATGTGTCCTAGTCTTCTCTGCTTTGCCTTTCTTCACAACACTCACCACCATCTAAAATTGAACATACTGCACATTTTACTCATCAATCTTATTCATTGTCTGTCAGTCACTGCAATATAAGATCCAGGAGGACAGGAATTGTGTTTACTCTGTTCCCTGTAAACCTTTAATGCTTAGAATAGTGCTTGGCACATAATAGGTGCTCAATAAATATTTGTTGACTGACTGAATGAATAATAGATAATGGTCCAATCTATTTATTCCATCTGCTTCTCGTCAGGCAGAAAACAATATTTCGTGAAGGCAAAGAGCTTTCAGACCTCAGTGTGTTTTCTGAGGCTCTTCCTCAACACTCCACTATTTTATCATCACCACTGTTGTTTTCCCCTGAACTGTCACTCTATAATTGGCGAGAAAACAATGACATAATGTAAAAGTATGTGTTTCTCTTTTCATCTGTGCTGCTTTGCTTTATTTTCTAGGACCACTCCAACAGTCATTGGAGTCATTGAAATGACAGTCATTTTCAACCATTTTCTTTGCTTTTGACTGAAACCCTTTCTTCAAATAGATTCACGTGGCAGAGTTAATAAGATTAACTCTGAACCATTATCAGTGAGCAAACAGTATCCTTCATTTTTCTGGGGAGAAATCATTTTAGCCACCACACTAATTAGATAGCTCTCTGGCTGATGATGGGGCAGACAAAAGGTGTAGCATGTTAAAGAAAATGAGCAAACACATGCAATCAACTTACAGAACATGAATTAAGTATCTTTTTTTTTTTGAGATAGGGACTCACTCTGCTGCCCAGGCTGGAGTGCAGTGGCACGATCTCAGCTCACTGCAGCCTCTACTTCCTCCACTTCCCAAGCTCAGGTAATCCTCCCGCCTCAGAATCCCCTGAGCAGCTGGGACTACAGGCACGTGCCACCATGCCTGGCTAATTTTTTGTATTTTTTGTAGAGATGGGGTTTCAGCATGTCTAGACTGATCTTGAGCTCCATGGCTCAAGTGTTCAGCCCACCTTGGCCTCCTAAAGCACTAGGATTACAGGCATGAGCCACCATGCCCAGCCAGATGTCTTAATAATAATAATAAATTATTGATAGGAAGTTTGGTATAATGTGTCACTTCAATTATAAATCACAGATGATTTTACTTGATATAGTCAACTAGAGATAATCCACAGAGGGTAGTTTTATTTATTATTGTTTTAAATGCTATCAAATTTTGTTTTGATCTAGCCTGTCAATTTTCTGAATGAAGCTGTAGTTGGCATTTGATTGGTTTGGGTATGTTCCCACACAAATCTCATCTTGAATTCTCACATGTTGTGGGAGGAACCCAGTGGGAGGTAATTGAATCATGGGGGCAGGTCTTTCCCATGCAGTTCTTGTGATAATAAGTCTCACAAGATCTGATGGTTTTAAAAATGAGAGTTTCCCTGCACAAGCTCTGTCTCTTTGCCTACTGCCATCCACGTAAAATGTGACTTGCTCCTCCTTGCCGCCCGCCATGATTGTGAGGTTGCCCCAGCCACATGGAACTGTAAGTCCATTAAACCTCTTTCTTTTGTAAATTGCCCAGTCTTGGGTATGTCTTTATGAGCAGCATGAAAATGGACTAATACAGCATTTACCACAGTGTTTGGCTGATAGTAACTGTGGCAGAGCCTGCTAATTGTCTGTTCAACATCCATTCTCAAATTCTTACTTCCTAGCAGAACCCCTATGTCACTGATGACGGCAATTCACCCAGTAAAAAGATACATTTCCAGCCTCCCTTGCAGCCAGATGTGGTCATGTGACTGAATTCTGTCCAATAGGATATACACAGAAACTGGTAGAGGGATCTCCAAGCTGTCTTATTAAAGATTTGGTTCAGACACGTGGGGAATCTTTTCCTGCCCCTTCCTCCTTCCTGCTGACTGGGAAGTGAGCATGACATCTAGAGCTCCAGCCCCTATCTGAGATCATAAGGGGACCTGGAAGACAGAAGTTATGCAGTGAGTGTGGTGAGCAGAAGACAGAAGAGCCCACATCTCTGATGATTTTGAGGAGCTGCCTTGGATCACTTTCCTCAACTTCTTTTACATGAGACTAATGTTCTAATATCTCTGTTCTTGCAGGTTCTGTTATTTGTATTTGAATTGATCCTAATGGATATAATAGGTAATCAGAAATTATTTTTTCAGAGAGTGAATGGAGAATATGCCTATGGTGGTTATAGTAGTCTGCTCAGGCTGCCATAATAAAATGCCACAGACTGGTTGGCTTAAACAATAGAAATTAATTTTCTCACAGTTTTGGAGGCTAGGAGTCTAAGATTAAGGTGCTGACAGGGTTGGTGTGTGGTGAGGCCTCTCTTTCTGACTTGTAGATGACCATCTTCTTGCCATGGATTCACATAATAGCCTTACCTTAGGCTCATGCAGACAGGAGAGAGGAACATTTCTGCTGTCTCATTCTCTTTGCATAAGGACATTGATCCTACCAAGTTAGGTCCCCACCATTATAACTTCACTCAATCTTAGTTACCTCTCTCAAGCCCCTATCACCAATACAGTTATACTGGGACTTAAGGTTTCAACATATGGATTTTGGGGAAGACAGTTCTGTCCATGACAGTGGTCATCTGTTGTCTCACCAGTTCCCTTCTTCTAGGACCTGCTCTTTTCCTCCTGTCCACATGTTCCTTCAGTATCACTCTGATTAGCTAACAGCAATTGATTGGTGTGAAGTGTACACCTGATCCAAGCTGGACAAATCAAAGCTTTTCCCTAGGAATTTTGCAATTAGGCCTGAAAAAGAGACAGACTCCCTCCAGTGACAGAATGTTAGGTGGCAAGTTCAGAAGCTGTCAGTCTTATTTTTCTCCATGTGGCCAGAATAAAAGGAAGATGGCCCATAGACACAGAATAAGATGAATAATAAACAGATCCACAGAAAAGGACAGAGAAGAGATGAAATGAGAACCCTAAATGCATCAGAATCCCCTGCTTTAATTGTTAATAAAGTTCAATCACATTCATGACTTATGGCTCATGAGAAACTTTATAATACAGCCTTCTCTTTCCTTAGCTACCTAGAGTTGAGCTTCTATTATTTACAATTGAGAGCCGTAACTAATACAACAAAAAAAAATTTAAAAAAAAAAAAAAAAAAAAAAAAGCCCTGCATTTTTAGGCTCTTAGAACTTACATTATTTTCTTTTAATAATGATTAGCAATAACTAATAGTGTTTGTTTCATCTTGTATGCTAAGTTATCTGAAATTGAATAGATACTACAGTGAAAATAAATATTTCATGTTATTTTCAGTAAATTGTTACTGGAGTTAAATCTCATGCTATCCTGACAATTCCTCCCTACCTCATCCTCTTTGCAACTGCAGATGGAAGAACTGGCAATAAATACAATTCAGCTCTTGAAGAAAACACCCTAAATATTAGAAACCTGTGAAGAACCACTGGATGGCCTTATCAACTCACTGTGCATCCTATTTGTAAGCATAGAATAGAACTAAAATTCTAATACTTGTATAAATGTTTGTAATTGTCATCTCACCATCTCAGCAATTATTCCTGGATAAATATACTGCAAATCATCTTAGAAGAGAAAAACCCCTCTGAATTACACGACTGAGTTTCAGAATGTGAGTAAAGTATAGCTAAGCAAAATGTTCAAGCAAACTGATGCAAATTTCCTTTTCTATGACTGTGTAAGCAAAATTCTTTTGCACGATACTAAGTTTGATGTGGTGTAGCATGTAAAAGAGAAAGCACCTTTATCTGTGTCTGCGTGGAAACCAGGTAACCTTGTCATAAACTGGGGAAGAAATGACTTAAGTGTCAGCCTTCACGTCTCCTGCTGTGAACAGTCTTAAGGGGTATTAGGTGTCATAACCGCTAACACACAAACCCGACAGAAACTAAATCTCAGTGCACAAATGGAAGAAACATATCTGCTACAAATTTATATTGGCCTCTTCCCACACATTATTTAATTAATTTTCCAAACAACCTGCGAGGTAGGTATTATTATCACCATTTTAGACTGAGGAAACGGAATCAGAGAGATGCTTTTTCTTGCCTAGCACCACTTAGGTTGTAAGTGGTGGAGCTGGTTTTGAATGTATTCACCTCACTTGCACCCCGTGTGTCTGTACTGTACTGTGAATTCCTCAAGGGATGGGGACTGCTATTAAAGTTGTTTCTTTAAATCTCATGCAAGACTGGAGGCTGCTTCTTGGTAGTAGGTAATAATATGTACAATGCCAAGAATATAGCAGCTGTACCCAAGAGTATAGTAAAGTCAGCAGGTGTGTGCAATAGAGGAATTACAAAAGACACATCTGTGGAGCATGCTCAGATTCAGCAGTAATAGATTATTTAAAAACTAGGCTTGATAAAAGGGTAAGAGCTATTTATGACAAACCCATAGCCAACATCATAATGAATGGGCAAAAGCTGGAAGCATTCCCTTTGGAAATTGACACAAGATAAGATGCCCTCTCTCACCACTCCTATTCAACATAGTATTGGAAGTTCTGGCCAGGGCAGTCAGGGAAGAAAAAGAAATAAAGCATATTCAAATAAAAAGAGAAGAAGTCAAATTGTCTCTGTTGGCAGATGACATGATTGTATATTTAGAAAACCCCATTGTCTAAGCCCAAACACTCCTTACACTGATAAGCAACTTCAGCAAACTCTCAGGATGCAAAATTAATGTGCAAACATCACAAGCATTCTTACACACCAACAATAGACAAGCAGAGAGCCAAATCGTGAGTAAACTCCCATTCACAATTGCTACAAAGACAATAAAATACCTGGGAATACAGCTAACAAGGGATATGAAGGACCTCTTCAAGACCTATAAACCACTGCTCAAGGAAATAAGAGAGGACACAAACAAATGGAAAAACATTTCATGCTCCTGGATAGGAAGAATCAATATTGTGAAAATGGCCATACTGCCCAAAGTAATTTATAGGCTCAATGCTATTCCCATCAAGCTACCAGTGACTTTCTTCACAGAATTAGAAAAAGCTACTTTAAATTTCATATGTAACCAAAAAGCCCATATAGCCAAGACAATCCTAAGCAAAAAGAACAAAGCTGGAGGCATCACTCTACCTGACTTCAAACTATACTACAAGGCTACAGTAAATAAAACACCATGGTACTGCTATCAAAACAGATATATAGACCAATGGAACAGAATGGAGACCTCAGAAATAATACCACACATCTACAATCATCTGATCTTAGACAGATGTGACAAAAACAAACAATGAGGAAAGGATTCTCTATTTAATAAATGGTGCCGGGAAAACTGTCTGGTCATATGCAGAAAACTGAAACTGGACCCCTTACTTAACACCTTATACAAAAGTTAAGGTGGACTAAAGACTTAAAATGTAAAACCCAAAATCACAAAAACCCTGGAAGAAAACCTAGGCAGTACCATTCAGGACATAGACATGTGCAAAGACTTCATGACTAAAACACCAAAAGCAATGGCAACAAAAGCCAAAATTGACAAATAGAATCTAGTCAAACTAAAGAGCTTCTGCACAGCAAAAGAAACGATCATGAGTGAACAGGGAACCTACAGAATGGGAGAAAATTTTTGCAAGCTACCCATCTAACAAAGATCAAATACCCAGACTCTACAAGGAATTTAAATAAATTTACAAGAAAAAGACAATCCAATCAAAAAGTGGGCAAAGGATATGAACAGACACTTCTCAAAAGAAGACATTTGTGGAGCCAACAAACATATGAAAAACAGCCACCATCACTGGTCATTAGAGAAATGCAAATGAAAACCATAGTGAGATACCATCTCATGCCAGTTAGAATGGCAATTATCAAAAAGTCAGGAAACAACAGATGCTGGCGAGGCTGTGGAGAAATAGAAATGCTTTTACACCATTGGTGAGAGTGTAAATTAGTTCAACCACTGTAGAAGACAGTGTGGCGATTCCTCAAGGATCTACAACTAGAAATACCATTTGACCCAGCAATTTCCTTATTGGGTATATACCCAAAGGATTATAAGTCATTCTACTATAAAGACACATGCACACGTATACTTATTGCAGCCCTATTTACAATAGCAAAGGCTTGGAACCAACCCAAATACCCATCAATGATAGACTAGATAAAGAAAATGTGGCACATATACACCATGGAATACTCTGGAGCCATTAAAAAGAATGAGTTCATTTCCTTTGCAGGGACACTGATGAAGCTGGAAGCCATCATTCTCATCAAACTAACACAAGAACAGAAAACCAAACACCGCATGATCTCACAAATAAGTGGGAGTTGAACAATGCGAACACGTAGACACAGGGAGGGGAACATCACACATCGGGGCCTGTCAGGGGGTGAGGGGCAAGGAGAGGGAGAGCACAGGTTTTGATAGGTGCAGAAATCACCATGGCACATGTATACCTATGTAATGAACCTGCACGTTCTGCACATGTATTCCAGAATTTAAAGTAAAATTAAGGGGTTAAAAAACAACTAGGCAAAAGCCTAGAGGAAAGCACGAGTAGTCACCACCACCAGTGCAGCAGTGCCAGAGCTGAGAGGAGATCCTGGCCACTGCCCCTGCCTTCAGCCACTTCCGTCTTTGGACTTGTTCCAGCCATCTCTTAAAGCATGGTGGGTTAGGCTGGGCATCGTGGTTCAAGCCTGTAATCCCAGTACCTTGGGAGGCCAAGGCAGGTGGATCACCTGAGGTCAGGAGTTCGAGACCAGCCTGGCGAACGTACTGAAACTCCATCTCTACCAAAAATATAAAAATTAGCCAGGCATAGTGGTCCATGCCTATAATCCCTGCTGCTCAAGGGGCTGAGGCAGGAGAATGTCTTCAACCCCAGAGGTAGAGGTTGCAGTGAGTTGAGATGGTGCCACTGCATGCCAGCGTGGCTGACAGAATGAGACTCTCTCAAACAAACAAACAAAATCATGGTGGATTACTATGAAGTTCTAGGTGTGCAGAGACAGGCCTCTCCCAAGGATATTAAAAGGCATATCAGAAACCAGCACTCAAGTGGCACCCAGATGAAAATCCAGAGAATAAAGAGGAAGCAGAGAGAAAATTCAAACAAGTAGCTGAAGGGTGTGAGGTGTTGTCAGATGCCAAAAAAATGGGACATCTAAGACAAATATGGCAAAGAAGGATTAAATGGTGGAGGAGGAGGTGGAAGTCATTTTGACAGTCTATTTGAGTTTGGCTTCACATTCTGTAACCCAGATGATGTCTTCAGGGAATTTTTTGGTGGACGGGACCCACTTTCATTTGACTACGTAGAAGACTTTTTTGAGGACTTGTTTCAGAATCGAAGGAATCCCCGTGGAAGCAGAAGGCAAGGATCGGGGTAGCTTTTCTCCACTTTCAGTGAATTTCCATCTTTTGGAAGTGGATTTTCTTCTTTTGATACAGGATTTATTAATACTTCATTTGGGTCACTAGGTCATGGGGGCCTCACTTCATTATCTTCCACATCATTTGGTGGTGGTGGGATGGGCAACTTCAAACTGATGTCAACTTCTACTGAAATAGTTAATGGCAGAAAAATCACTACAAAGAAATTGTCAAGAATGGTCAAGAAAGAGTAGAGGTTGAGGAAGACGGCCAGTTAATGCCTTTAACAATACAAGGTAAGGAGCAGCTGGTGCACTTGGATAACAAGTAATTCAAGGCATGCACTTAACAGAAATGTTAAACTATAACACGCACTATTTGAGGATTAACAGAAATTTTTTTTAAGATTTCAAGGGAATTCAACTTTCAGTATAATTGTACCTAATCTGAAGTATTTATAAACAGCTCATCAGAACCTCTATTTGTCATAGACTTTTGAGTTTATTGTTGGGACCTATAATAGGACCATTTCCTTTTTGTCTTTAAAATTACTGTAGGCCGGGTGCAGTGGCTCACACTTGTAATCCCAGCACTTTGGGAGGTTAAGATGGGTGGATCAAGTGAGGTCAGGATTTCGAGACCGGCCTGGCCAACATGGCCATCTCTACTAAAAATACAAAAAAAATTAGCTGAGCATGGTGGCAGGTGCCTGTAGTCCCAGCTACTTGGGAGGCTGAAAAAGAAGAATTGCCTGAACCCAGCAGGTGGAGGTTGTAGTGAGCCAAGATTGCACCATTGCACTCCAGCCTGGGCAACAGAGCAAGACTTTGTCTCAAAAAAATTAAAAAATTATTGTCAATATCTGTTTGCACTTTGCTTTTTTATTAAATGTACTCCAAGGTGAGTCTTGACTCTTTAGTATAGGACAAGATTGTGCACTAACACCAGCAAGGATCTGCTTTTCCATTGTGTCTGAAATGTGAGCCACATCGTGTAGGCCTGCTGTGAGGTTAACATTGCCAGGATGAATCTTCTGCAGAATCAAATGCATTTTTTTTCAGCATTTAGTAGTAAAAGATATTAATGCATTAATGGTAATACATTTCTGGTTTAATAAAATTAAGGATGTTTTCTAGTTGTGCCTGAATGCT
Organism: Cheracebus regulus; assembly: GCA_963574635.1. Taxonomy (NCBI): domain Eukaryota; kingdom Metazoa; phylum Chordata; class Mammalia; order Primates; family Pitheciidae; genus Cheracebus; species Cheracebus regulus. Next base: position 132,179 of record CAUYQU010092736.1, on the reverse strand, counting down.
AGCAGCTTAGTAAGTTTTGACAATTAAGTGTGTGATGTTAAGCTTAGGTTTAAAAAAGTAAAGCTGGTAAACTGGGTCTTTGTCATTCACTTTTTTTAAAAAATATATATAAATGCTCATGTGTTTGGTGCAAATAAATATGTAAATAAAAACTGGGTTTGACCACTGAATGCAATGCATAATCCAGGACTGACCCCTATGCTGAAGATGAATGTGATGGGAGATTCTCTCTCAGGAATACTATTGAGCCATTCAACAAAATTTTAATATGGACTATAGATTGTAAATAGAAATTCTTTATCAGTGTTAAATTTTCTGCATTTGATATCTCTGCTATGGATATTTTGAAGCATATTTTTATTAATATGAAAACACGCTGAAGTATTACAGCAAAAGGGCCACAAAATATTCAAGCAACCTCTTTTGGAAGGTTTAGGGAAAAAAAAATTATATCTCATCATGGTGGCTCATGCCTGTAATCCCAGCACTTTGGGAGGCCAAGATGGGAGGATCACTTGAGGACAGGAGTTCAAGACCAGCCTGGTCAACATAGCAAGACCTTGTCTCTATCCTTATATTAGTTATGTAAACATTCATTCTTAGCATTGTTGGCTCAGTGAACAGCCTAAGAAAGCTGCATTCCAGAAGGAAACATGTTATTATACATGGGAATTGATTGGTCCTCCATGAGTACCTACAATTTAATTCTATTGATTGATATATTTAAAAGAAAAGAAAATGTGGCAAAATGTTTTTTAAAAAATAGGTAATCTGGTAAAACGTATAGGAGAATGCTTTGTATGTACTGTTTTCAAAGTTTTTCTGGAAGTTTAAATTATTACAAAAGATAAGGTTCATTAGCAAGACCACTAGGCTTAGACTCAGGAGTTCTGGTTTCGGGTTCAGATTTCCCATTATCCATCTGAGTGACATTTGTCATTTCACATAACTTCTCTGGACCATGCCCCTCTTCTGTAAAATACAGAAGTTATTTGTTTTAACTGTGGATTGGCATTCCATTATAGAAACAAATAGCTCACTCATTCTCCAACACTGAGTGGTTCCTACTTCTTCCGTTGTGAACAGTGCTACAGTGAACGGCTGTATTCATGGTTCCCTGTGCTCATGTGCAGGTGTGTCCTAGGGCACAGCTATGTTGATCCATGTGGATAAACTAAAAAATGTAACATCAGGTGAAAACAAGTACACTGAAAATACATTTAATATGATTCCATTTATGTAAATTTTCAGACACTAACATACATCATGAAAGTACAAAAACATACATCAGATTGATATATGCTAGCATCACCATAGAGCTTACCTTTGGACAGAAAGGGAGGAAGAAGGCAGGAGTAGAGTGGGCTGGTAGTTACATCTATGTTTTATCTCCTTGAGAGAGTGAGAGTTTGATCTATGGTAAGGGTGGGTTCTGCTAACGATTCTTGCTGTCTTCCAGCTCTAATGATTTATAATCAAGTTAGATTTGTAATCTTAAAATACTTTATATCCTTTACCCTGCTGTGAATGTGTATAGATTTAACAGAATTCAACAAGCATGTACTGAGAAAATTATCTACCCAGGGCATTGAGCTACCTTCAGTGTAGTCAGAGAGAAATAAAACATGGTATGGAATTCTTTGAAGGAAAGAGGACTCTGATGTGGTATTAAAGAAAAGCTTGGTTAATCATTTCCTTGGATGTCACATAAGCTACAATTAAAGGAGAAAATGGACATATGAGGGAGGGAAGACTTTGTTAGAGCTATGCTTTTAGGCACATATTCCTTATGCAAACATTCAGTCTTAGCATTGTTGGCTCAGTGAACTGCCCAAGAAAATTACATTCCAGAAGGAAACATGTTATTGCAATGGGAATTGATTGGTCCTCCATGAGTACCTACAATTGAATTGTATGTATTAAAATGGCAGAAAAACACATACACATAGAATATATTTTTAATCAAGGACAGTATCATTCAAAGCAAAATAAAGTGGAAATTTGGTAATTATCCTGTGGATTTCTGCAACTTAATAACCAAACTGGATAATTTGAGCAAGGAGTTCATCTATTGATGTGCACACACCCTTATTAGCAAAACCTATCTCTCTACCTCTGAGAGTCAACTTGGGTAAATGTGAACAAAAGGGTTCATCCATCAGGGGCTCTTTCAGTACCAATAAATAGAAAACCTGACTCAAATGAACTTAAATGAAGCTAAAAGTTTCAAGAATAGATTTTTGGCCGGGTGTGGTGGCTTAAGCCTGTAATCTCAGCACTTTGGGAGGCCGAGGCAGGTGGATCACGAGGTCAAGAGATTGAGACCATCCTGGCCAACATGGTGAAACCCCGTCTTTAAAGAATAAATAAATAAATAAGAATAGATTTTTAACTTCAAGAACACCTTGATCAAGGAGCTCAGGCAATGGCATTGTAGGGGAGCCTAAAGACCCACTCTACCCATATTTGGGGTTTGTTGTTGTTGTTGTTGATTTGTTTTGCTTTGTTTTGTCTTTTGAGAAGGAGTCTCTGTTGCCCAGCCTGGAGCGCAGTGGCGTGATCTAGGCTCCCTGCAACCTCTGCCTCCTGGGTTCAAGCAATTCTTTTTTTTTTTTTTTTTAAGACAGGGTTTTACCATGTTGGTCAGGCTGGTCTTGAACTCCTGACCTCAGGTGATCTGCCTGCCTTGGCCTCCAAAGTGCTTGGATTACAGGCGTGAGCCACCACACCCGGCCTCAAGCAATTCTTGAACCCTCCTGAGTAGCTGGGATTATAGGTACACACCATTATGCCCAGCTAATTTTTGTATTTTTAGTAGAGGTGGAGTTTTATCATTTTGGCCAGGCTGGTCTTGAACTCCTGACTTCAAGTGATCCAACTGCCTCAGCCTCCCAAAATGCTGGGATTACAGATGTGAGCCACCACACCTGGCCCATCTTTGTTTTTAAGTGGAAGCTTCTGCTGGGTCTATGAGCTGTTACTGAACCGAACTTTGGTGACACAGCAAAGCCAAACACTGATCTCAGGATTTGCAGCTGGAGAAAGTGAGGCATTTATTACAGGGAACCAAGCAAGGAAAATTGGCAGCTGGTGCTTAAGATCAGAACTCCCTAATGGCTTGAAGGTAAGAGTTTTTAAAGATAGGGAGGCAGCCCGGGCATGGTGGCTCACACCTGTAATCCCAGCACTTTGGGAGGATGAGTGGGAGGATTGTCTGAGCCCAAGAGTTCGCAACCAGCCTGGGCAATATGGCAAGACCCTGTCTTTATTAAAAAAAAATAATAAATTTTTTTTAAAAGATGGGGAGGCAGAGGTTACAGGCAAAATTATAAATCAATACATGAAGGTTATATATTAATTTGGCCTAAAAAGGCAGGACATCTCAAAATGGGGTGTGGGATGGAGTTAGCTAACAGGTCATAGGTGGATTCAAAGATTCTCTGATTGGTGATTGGTTAGGGAAGCAAAGCTTAAACCTGGGATCAGCAGGAAGAAATGCTGAGCTCTGGCCTGTGGGCATAACTTCCTCCAGCATCCTCAGGAAGAAATTTAGGGCAAAGAACGGGGATCAGAGTTCGGTTCTCAGTGCCCCCTTATCTATGTATCAGTAGATGACATTTTCCATTGGGTGGCGGTTCAGGTTTCTGAAAAACAACTTGAGGACAGAGCTGTTAGCTTTAGTTTCTACATGGAACCAAACATTTTAGAACTTTAACTTCCCTGGCTAATATTTTAAGCTGTTATTGCCTTCTTGCTTATCAGGTTGCTCGTGTATTTCTCAAGGCTAGTTGGGTGCCTGGAATTTCCCTTGTAGGAACTCAAGATTTTCCTTTATTTCCATGTTTGAAGGAGGTCCCCAGGAAGCCCCTAAGAGAGTTTACTGTTCCATCTCACCAAATGGATACAAGATAGATTAATAGGACAAAAGCATATAGGCTTTATTAATTTTAAATATACATGGGGATCCTCACAAGAGAGGGAAGACCCAAAGCAGAAAGCTTTTATACTTTTCAGGCAAAGAATGATACATTTTGTGAAGAAATGACAAGACGGAAGAATCTGGGCTAGGAGCAGTAAATTCCAGGGGAATCATTAAGAGACACATGGAGGGCTGTAAGGCTAGTGAAAGAGGATTCTTTTGATCAGCTCGTTTATCCGGATCCATTGCAGCATCACTTCTCAGTCACAGCTAATAAGGGTTATCTTCTCAAGCTGGGACAGGCAAGGTAGCTTCCTTCTGTTTGCTTTAAGTTATGGGATACATGTGCAGAATGTGAAGGTTTGTTACATAGGTATACATGTGCCATGGTGGTTTGCTGCACCCATCAACCTGTCATCTAGGTTTTAAGCCCCACATGCATTAGATATTTGTCCTAATGTTCTCCCTCTCCTTATCCCCTACCCCCTAACAGGCCCAGGTGTGTGATGTTCCCCTCCCTGTGCCCATGTGTTCTCATTGTTCAACTCCCATTTATGAGTGAGAACATGCATTGTTTGGTTTTCTGTTCCTGTGTTAGTTTGCTGAGAATGATGGTTTACAGTTTTATCCATGTCCCTGCAAAGGACAGGAAATCATCGTTTTTATGGCTGCACCTTCCTTTCTTTTTTAAAGACATGAGATGTCACTCTTACTCAGGCTGGGAGGGAGAGGTGTGATCCTAGCTCACCGCAGCCTTGAGCTCCTGGGCTCAAGTAATCCTGCCTCAGACTCCCGAGTAGCTGGGACTAAAGGTGTGCACCACCACGCCTGGCTTGAAGGCAGCTTTCTCACAGGAATTTTTATGGCTTGCTATAGGTGAGAAAGGACAGTTCAGGTGGTGCTTTCTGCAACTGCTGCTTCTCAAGTGTTTTCAGCAAGAAATAATCAAAGTGCAAGCTGAGCATTTTGGGGTACTGTATCCTTAACTTCTTCAGCATCAAGAGTGTCTCTCCCCATTTCTTGACTTATCTTTCTGCAATGTTGGCATCATTTCTAGGCTTACAGATATAACTCCAGACTCAGGTCATCCTTACTGTTACAGTCCTGGAAAAATGAGACAGCCTCAGCTCAGTAGTTCCCACACACATTCCAATATTTAGGTTGCTTGGCATAGCTGGAGTCACATGCTTATCCCTGAACTAAGTAAGCAGCATTGTTGCCAGGAAATATGGCATTCTCATTGGCCAGGTCAAGTCACATGCTCACCAGAAAAGTGATGGGGGCTACCTCCACACCTGCACATATGGGGGAGGAGGTGTTCTCAGTCAACACTTCTCAAACTTGAATGTGCATTCAAATTGCCAGGGGAGCTTTTAAAATCAAATTCTTCCCAGCACTTTGGGAGGCCCAAGTGGGCAGATTACTTGAGGTCAGGAGTTTGAGATCAGCCTGGCCAACATGGTGAAACCTTGTCTCTACTAAAAATACAAAAATTAGCTGGGCCTGGTAGAGTGCTCTTGTAGTCCCAGCTACTAGGAAGGCTTAGGCAGGAGAATCACTTGAACCTGGGAGGTGGAGGTTACAGTGAGCTGAGATCATGCCACTGCACTCCAGCCTGGGTGGCAGAGCGAGACCCTGTCTCAAAAAATAAATAAATAAAATACAAAATAAAATGCAGATTCTGAATCAGCAGTTCTGGAATAGGCCCAGAGACACGCATTTACAACAGCCCTTGTCAGATCAGACTCCCAAGGTGCATACTAATCTGCTAAGGGTTGCAAGTTAGTTGCTGGTGGACCTAATGAGGGGCCTAGTGTGAAGTGAGAAAGTGGGAACCATCATTCAACAATTATTAATAATTATAAGAAAGTGATAGCAAAGCATTTAATCAGACACAGAGCTATTCTACTCTTGGAGTGTGTGCAACCCACAGGTCACATGCCCATGGAGGCAGCCTTGAATGTAGCCTTCCATTTTGATGAGTTTGAGTTGGGACCAGAGCAGGACTGCTGTGAACAGCAGGGAAGAGGCAGAGGCAATACCTGTGGTCCTTCACTGCTCTCCTCCCAAACAGATTTGGCCTCATCTTTGAAAAAATGTTGAACATTTGAAAACCAACCATCTTTCTGCAGGAGCACTGGTTATCTGCCTGTTTGTGGAGCCCATATATCTCAATCCAATTCTCATCAGAAGTGCCCTGAAATGCTTACCTTTTATCCTTAATTGCCACTGACTTTGCCCCTATATTAGGTTAGATGTTCTTGCTCTGTGTCTCCAAAGGCCTTTATGCTTTCACAACCATAACCTTTTGTACATATTATTCCCATTAACTAGTTTGGTTCTGTCTTTCCTCCTGAACTATACATTCAAGGAGGGGTAGAAACAATGTCTGTCTTGTTTATCTTTATGGTCCCTTTTCTTTAGTATGGTGCCTGGAGTATTGTTTTCTAAATATACATTAACTGAGTTGACCATTATAGTAATAGTTAACATATTTGGCATTGTCAGATGTTTTAACTTCAGCCATTTTGGTGGGTGAGAAGTGGTATCCTATTGTGGTTTTCATTTGCATTTCCCTGATGACTAATGAGTTGAGCACCATCTCACGTATTTATTGACCTTTTGAATACCCTCTGTACTATTGTGCTAGGGTTGTCATAACAGGGTACCACAGACTGGGTGACTCAGACAACAGAAATTTATTTTCTCACAATTTTGGAGGGTAGAAGTCTAGAAGATTAAGGTGTTGGCAGGGTTACTTTCTTCTGAGACCTCTCTCCTTGACGTGCAGAGGGGCTGCATTCTCCCTGAGTCTTCATGTGGTCTTCCCCTGTTTGTGTGTGGCCTAATCTCCCCTTTATAAGGACAGCAGTCGTATTGAATTGGGGCCCACCCTAGTGACCTCATTTTAACCTAATTCTTTAAAGACCCTATCTCCAAATGCAGTCACATTCTGAGATACTGGAGTTGGAGCTTCAACATATGAACCTGGGGGACACAATTCAGCTCATAACATCTTTTGGTATGGGTGTATAGTCAAGTCTCTTGTCCATTTTTCTTTTGAGTTATCTGCTGATAGGAGCTCTTGATAATCTCTTTGACTCAAGCCTTTTCTTCAAGACTTTTGCTGTTGGTTACATGGGTTACAAATATCTCCATCCATTCTCCTAAGAATATCTTCTAATAAATTTTTCCATACATATTGCGCTTCTCTGTATGTCGGATCTAAAGGTGGGAACTACCAAATTTAAATGCAGTGGGAATGATTGGATCATGAGGTAGCAGGAGCCAAGGGGCAGCACTCAACTGTCAAAGGCACGGTGGTGTAGCTCAGAGGCAAAGCAGCAATCAGAATAGTCTGACTAATTGGCTAATTTATCACAGCAGAGACCAACACTGAGCCCTCGATATGACACCATTCTTTGGGGTGATCAGCCAGCCACCTGGTGGCAGGTTGATTATATTGGACCTCTTCCATCATGGAAAGGGCAGCGGTTTGTCCTCACTGGAACAGGCACTTGCTCCAGATATGGGTTTGCCAATCTAGCATGCAATGCTTCTGCCAAGACTACCATCCATGGACTCACAGAATGCCTTATCCATTGTCACGGTATTCCACACAGCATTGCCTCTGACCAAGGCACTCACTTTACAGGTGAAGAAGTGCGGCAGTGGGCTCATGCTCATGGAATTCACTGGTCTTACGATGTTACCCAGCAGCCTGAAGCAGCCGGATTGATATAATGGTGGAATGGCCTTTTGAAGTCAGAATTACAATGCCCACTACGTGACAATATTTTGCAGGGCTTTGGCAAAGTTCTCCAGAAGGCCAGGTATCCTCTGAATCAGTGTCCATTATGTGGTACTGTTTCTCCCATAACCAAGATTCATGGGCCCAGGAGTCAAGGGGTGGAAGTAGAAGTGGCACACTCATCATCACCCCTAGTGACCCACTAGCAAATGTTTTGCTTCCTGTTCCCGCAACATTACGTTCCTCTAGCCTAAAGGTCTTAGTTCCAGAGGGAAGAATGCTGCCACCAGGAAACACAACAATGATTCCATTAAACTGGAAGTTAAGGTCAACACCTGGGCACTTTGGGCTCCTCCTACTTTTAAGTGAACAGACTAAGAAGGGAATTACAGTGTTGGCTGGGGTGACTGACCCAGACTATCAAGATGAAATCAGTCCACTACTCTACAACAAAGGTAATGAAGAATATGCATGGGATACAGGAGATCCATTAGGGCATCTCTTAGTTTTACCGTGCCCTGTGATTAAGGTCAATGGGAAACTACAACAGCCCAATCCAGGCAGGACTACAAATCTACAAATGACCCAGACTCTTCTGGAATGAAGGTTTGGGTAACTCCACCAGGGGGGGCGGGGGGAAATATATATGTGTGTGTGTGTGTGTGTGTGTATGTATATATACATACATATATATGTGTATATATATATATATATTTCATTATATATATATATATATATATATATATATATATCATATATATATATTTCATTGCAACCTCTACCTCCAGGGTTCAAATGATTCTCCTGCCTCAGCCTCCCCAGCAGCTGGGATTACAGGCACATGCCACCATGCCTAGCTAATTTTTAGATTTTTAGTAGAAACAGTGTTTCACCATGTTGGCCAACCTGGTCTCAAACTCCTGGCCTCAAGCAATCCGCCCTCCTCAGCCTCCCAAAGTGCTGGGATTACAGGTATGAGCCACCATGCCTAGCCCCCTCTGAATCTTTCTGCCCCATCCACAGAGTACCCATTCTCTTCTTCCTCAAGTCATTCGTCTCTCTATTTCAAGAGTGACTTAAAGAGAGGATTAGGTCAATGTTTTCAGTCCCTCAATAGTTCTCTTTATAGTCCAGGACAAAGGACAACTATCTTCCCTAGACATAATATGCCTCTCTGCCTTTGTCCTCTGCCTGGAAAACGCTTCTTGCATTTGCTACTGTTTTGTTTATTTGTTTGTTTGTTGATTGTTTTTTAAAGTACCTTGAGCTTAGAGTAATCTTTATGCCAAAGTGGCATATTTTGAGGTGACCTGTTCTACCACCATTCACACCTTATGAATGTCTCATAGGAATTATGCAAACCTCTCCAAGCTTAACCTGTATTTGACTCTTTGCTTCTAACCATACTATTCTGTCACCATAAAGGGTCCTTCTGCACTCCTTTGTGCCTACAAGGTTCCTATTCATCCTCCGGGACCCACCTCAAGAGTTGCATCAACATCTAGTGCTCCTCTGTTTTTCATTCCCTAAGAATGAGTCAGATCCTCTGCGGATTATTGCCATAGCGCTGTGTACATTTTATAACCTGCTCTTGCACATCTCATGCTTTTAGAAAAATCTTTATATCTGTTTTCCTCACAAAACTGAGAACTGACTAAGGACATGAAATGTCTACCCATATTGATATTCTCAGCAATTAGCACTGCACACTGAATGACTGATTAAACAAATGTTCAAATATGAGCTTAAGGAAGATTAAATTGGGAAAAGAGTGATTAGGAGAATAATTCAAAGGCAATGAAAGCAAATGCTAGTAATGACAATAGGAATACATAGAATATCAAGGTGGCAAAGTTAAAAGGATTTAACAAGCAAGTAAAAGGAAGGACAGAGGAAAAAACAGAATTGACTCCAAGTCAAAATTTTTTAGTTGTACTCACTTTTGAAAATCTAAAGAAAGTTAAAAACATTCATTCCTGAAAAAAATGCACATATGCTTTTTTTGCATATTAACTGAGGAGATTCCTTTCTTAAGTGTCCCCGACTCAAGTTTACAGACCATTACTTTAAAACTGTGAGACTGGATGGTTTGCAAGGTAGTGATACCATTAACTGATCTATGAACATCTTGAAAAATAGCTGGGTTAGAGGAGTAGAGGAAAGTTAAGTTTTGATCATATATTAAGTTGGTGCAAAAGTAATTGTGGCTTTTCCATTAAAAGTGATAGAAAAACCACAGTTACTTTTGCACCAACCTAAATAGAAGCCCCTATAGTGCTCATGAGTTTGTCTGCTTTGGAGAGACCTGAGTGCACGATGTGTAGTGATTTGTGGTGATGCTGAGGCACATTTGAATCCTGAGGCACTGCTATAAAGCAGCAACTCACTTGGTAGCCCAGCTGAATGCCTAGCAAACAAACCTCAACTGATTTATATATTGGTCCTACCAAAGTGAAAAAGATCAGTTTATGAAGTGGGCATATGCAAAGGAAACTCAAAACTCTAAAGGGTAAATTTAAATTATTGACACAAACAAGCATTTCCCATGAAAGAATTTATAGATATATTAATTCATCTTGACTATGATGGTTTGCTGTGAGTTTGGAGGCAGAGGTGTTTATTAAGTTGAAATAGTACTGGAAAAGAAACTGAAATTAGGATTGTGATTTGAGAGTGTTTCCTGCTAAGGAGTGCATTTCATAGATCTAAGTGTGAAATTACTAAATGTGATAAGCAGAATTCTAAGATAGCTCATGATTCTCCTCTCCTTGTATTCACACTGTGTGTAATGCCCTCCTCTTGAGTGTGGGTGGAAACTGTGACCTGTTTCTAATCAGCAGAATACGGTAAAGGTGACAGGGATATCACGCCTGTAATTGTGCTTTTTTTTTTCTTTTTTTCTTTTTTGAGATGGAGTTTTGCTCTGTTGCCCAGGCTGGAGCACAGTGGCACCATCTTGGCTCACTACAACCTCCGCCTCCCAGGTTCAAGCGATTCTCCTGCCTCAGGCTACCAAGCAGCTGGGATTACAGGCATGCACCACCATGCCCAGCTAATTTTGTATTTTAAGTAGAGATGGGGTTTTGCCATGTTGAACAGGCTAGTTTCGAACTCCTGACCTCAAGTGATCCATCCGCCTCGGCCTTCCAAAGTGCTGGGATTACAGGTGTGAGCCACCATGCCCAGCCAATTGTGCTATCTTATATGGCAAAAGTGAAGGTATCTTGCGGCTGTAATTAAGGTCCCTAATCAGTTAACTTTGTGTGAATCAAAAGGGAGCTTATCTAGGATAGACCTGATCTAATCAGATGAGCCCTTTAAAAGAGGGACTGAAGTCCTCTCTGAGTTCAAAGAAATCTTCCTGCTTGCCTTGAAGAAGCAAGCCACCAAGAGTTCTGCAGATGCGAGAAAATAAATCAGCCAACAACCTTGTGAACTTGAAAGAGAACGACAGGCCTCAGATGTGGCCATAGCCCTGGTCCATACCTTGACTGCAGCCTTGTGAGACTCCAAACAGAGAACCTCGTTAAGTTGTGCCTAGACTTCTGAGCTGCCAAAACCGTAAGATGATAATGTATTGTTTCAAGCCCGTACATTTATGGCAATTCATGACGCAGCAGTAGAACACTGATACACCAAAGGAAAGAAAATATGGGGAGAAAACAAAGACGGTTAAAAAAAAAATTCTGATGAAAGTACCAGCCTTTGAACGACCGGGGCAAAAAATGAGGACAGTAAGGGGGATTAAAGGGGAGGGTGATCAGACAGAGACATCCAGAAAATAATATGGCAGACTAAGAGTGATACAGGAAGCTCTCTCTAACTCTAAACACATAGAAATCCTATTTTTTCCCCTTTTTTCTCAATGATCTAAACATATTTTTTAATTGTTTAAAATTTATAGCCAAGCCAAAAGCAGGAAAGAAATATCCCATGTGCCAGAAATGAAAAGAGGCCCAAAGTAAGGGCACCAAGTGAGAGAGAAAACAGAACAGCTCACAGGAGTGAAAGAAACAATTATACACCTACGGGACTGGAGTTTTAATACTACTTGTGAGAGTAAGTGATCGGTCTTGGACCTGTGCTTGATGGAAAGCTTGAATAACCCTGGGAACCACACAGGACTGTCCCATTAGTGAGAATGGGCAAAAGAAAACTCCACCAAAACAACACAATAAGACAATAAAAAGAAATAAGAAAAAGTAGACATGAAAAGACAAAGGTTTCATTATTTTTAGCTGATATAATCATGTGCATTTAAAAGGTTCAAGATAAACTATTATAACCAATAAACTGTTTTAACAGACTGTTATAATAGTTTACCAGAATAAGATCAGTGTATAAAAAGCATTAGTGGGCCAGACGTGGTGGCTCACACCTATAATCCCAGCACTCTGGGAGGCCGAGGCAGGTGAATTGCTTGAGTCCAGGAGATCGAGACCAGCCTGGGCAACATAGCAAAATCCTGTCTCTACTAAAAATACAAAAAAGTTAGCCGGGAGTAGTGGTACATGCCTATAGTCCCAGCTACTCAGAAGGCTGAGGTGGAAAGATCACCTGAGCCCAGAAGGTCAAGGATGCAGTCAGCCAACATCGTGCTACTGCACTGCAGCCTGGGTGACAAGACTCTGTCTCAAAAAAAAGTGTTCCTTGGTTTCAGCAATATCCAATTAGAAAATATAATCAAAAGATTTCATTTATCATAATGACAAACAACAAAGTGAGAATTAACATAAGTGATGCCAGAACTTTGTGTGTAAAACATTTTAGGTAAACATTATTTATAAAGTACCTATACCATACATGTAGCTCAAAATTCAGATACAAAAAGAAATATTACTTTAAGATCTCCTCCCACCTTTCCCAGCCACCCAATTTCCTTTTCTGGGGTGGTTACCCTTTGTTTCTTTTGCATAATTTTTAAAGAGATATCCTAGGCATACATGGGCAAATATTTTTTCTTATTGTTTTACAAAATGACAGCATAGTAGAACATTAATCTGCACTTCACTTTTTTCACATGTAGCTATATCTTGGGGATAATTTCGTATCATTACAAACAAAATGGTTTCATTCTTTTAAAGTGAGGCATCATATTCCTTGTATAAAACCAATCCCATATAAATGGAAATTGGTGCAGACAATGTTATTGCAAAAATCCCTACACATCATTTTCCACGTTTCTATGTGCAAGAATATCTTAAGTTCAAATTGTTAGATGAGGAATTGTTAAGTCAAAGGTTATACGCAGTTAAAATTTTGATAGATAAGACAATAGCCCTCCATAGAGGTTATGCTAATGTACATGGCCACCAGCAGTATAGGTTAATGTACTGTTTTCTCCCAATTTTCTCTCCATCTCAGTGGGTTTTTTCAAATTTTGATCTTTGCCAATAGGATATGTGAAAAATGATCTCATGCAAATAAAACAGGGAAAGGATTATTGCTTCACATCCACTAGAATGGCTATAATCAGAAAGATATAACAACAGATTTTGGTGAGGCTATGGAAAAATCAGAACCTTCATATACTACTGATAGCAGGAATTTAAAATGATGCAGCCACTTTGGAAAACAGTCTGGCAGTTTCTTGAAAACTTAAACATACTGTTTGACCCAGCAATTTTACTCCTGGGAATATACTCAAGAGAAATGAAAACTTATGTCCCTGCAAAAATTTGTCTATGAAGATTCATAGCAACATCATCATTCTACCAAACAGTAGAATAATCAAAATATCTGTTATCCCAAGAAAATGAATAGAAAATAAGTAATTAATGAAAATAGACAATTCGTAGGAGGAGAAAGCTGAAAGGCTGATAAATGTATGAAAAGGTGTTCCACTTCACTATTAATAATAGAAATGCACATTTAAACTATATCAAGAACATTTTTGCAATAGTTTCACAGTTGTGCAACCATCACTACAACCAATTTTATTTATTTGTTTGTTTGTTTGAAATGGAGTTTCCCTCTTATTGCCCAGGCTGGAGTGCAAGGGAGTGATCTTGGCTCATAGCAACCTCTGGGAGGCTGAGGCAGGAGAATCACTTGAACCCGGGAGGTGGAGGCTGCAGTGAGCTGAGATCATGCCACTGCACTCCAGCCTGGGCAACAGAGCAAGACTCTATTTTTTTTAAAAAAAGAGCAAAATGAGAGATCTACTATGTACATTATAGAATGAAGTTTGTGTCATGTGGCAAGGCAAAACCAAAGATGGATGGATAGAGAAATAGAATAATTCAATTTGTTTAAATATAGAATATATTTTCTATATGGTTTAAATTAAAAAATACCTAAAATGCTTTTATATATCTATAAAGGCATGAAGAAAAATATGGAAAGATTCTCATAAAACTATTATTTGGGAAAGAGAGACTGGAGGGGAAAGGAAATATTATTAAAGTTTGATACTCCTCTGCAGTGTTTGATTTGTAGAAAAGGATACTTGAGATTATTCCTGCCTCAGTTTAGCAGAGGTCCTACATGCCAAAATAAAAAACGAATGCTCCCCACTGAAGACAGTGGTACTTTGGACCAGTGACTTCTGGTGTGTCACATGCTTCCCCTTGTCCTAAGCTGAGCATTCATTGTCCTGTTCCACCGTTTTACATCCTGGGTAGGGGGTTGGTGCAGGTAACCTGGCTTTTTGTGTTTGTTTTTAGGCTGTGGACTCAAAGGAGCTATACCTCAGTAGATAGCCACCACTGCTCATTTTTCAGAGCGCTTGGCTCTGAGCTGCATGCCGTGATTGGACAGGGCTTTGGGTGTCTCACTTGGGAAATCAGATTATTTTCTATTTATAAGAAGCATGGGGAAAAGGGATATTTGAAGCCAGAAGAGGGAAATGTAGAAAAGAACCTTAATGAGTATACATCCACATTTCAGAGTGCTTTTCATAGGGCCTCTGTTGATATACTCTATAACAAACCAAAAACAAACAAACGACAACCACAAACATGAGGAATGTATGTGTGGTTTTGTGTGGAAATGTTTGTGAGAAATTTGCCTTTTATGCGAACACTCTCTTTTTTATAAGAACTTGCCAAAGTTTTGCACCACTAAAAGTTCTGGCTCTGATGACCAGGTAACCAGCCCATGACATGATGCAATCTGTGAATCTTGCAACATATGTTTATGTTTAGCTGCTAAGAATAGCAGAGCCAGTTTGTGAATAAAGTTTATATTGTGCAGGACCCTGCAGCTATGACAGCTTTAAATTTGCCTCATGTCTCACTTTAATCTTTATGTTCATTTAACAAGGCTTCCAGCAACCTAAAAACCTCTTGAAAATGCATTGTTCCTCTCCAAGGCTGCTGCATTTTTACATTTTTTCCATGAGGTCTTTTTGTTTTTGTTTTTGTTTTTCCCAGAGTCTCGCTCTGTTGCCCAGCTGGAGTGCAGTAGTGCCATCTTGGCTCACTGCAACCTCCGCCTCCCAGGTTCCAGCCATTCCCCTGCCTCAGCCTCCTGAGTAGCTAGAATTACAGGTGTGTGCCACCAGGCCTAGCTAAGTTTTGTATTTTCAGTAGAGATGGGATTTCTCCATGTTGGCCAGGCTAGTCTTGAACTCTGGTCCTCAGGTGATCCACCCACTTCAGCCTCCCAAAATGCTGAGATTATAGGTATGAGCCACTGAGCCTGGCCAGTTTGTTCATCTGTAAACAATGTTTGTGCTTGTTAAATGTCAGTTGTGGAGAATTTATAAGTCTACATCTTAAGAATTATGAAGATTATTCGTAACCTGAGAATCTGGTATTGTACTATTTTAATTTTATATAAACTTTTTCAATACATAACACTACAAATATATTCAGGAGTTATGTTGGTGTCCTATAAGTTTAATATTTTGGAGAGATGAGTAAAACTAATAAAGTAAAAACGTTTAGAAATGAAACTTTTACAAAGTGAGGCAGCAAGGTTGAACAGTTAATCTTAGATGTTGAATTTCCTCATTATAAGTAAAAGTTTAAAATGACGTTAAAGCCTTTTTACCAAGTGCCAGCATTCATTTGATGCCCTAAATCACTATGTTGGCAACCACCTCTTAGTATTTATCCTGACAAGTGACACTTTAGGAAAAGCACATCTCAGTTATTCATAGAATAGTGTGATCAAGTAGTTTCAGGGTGTTTGGTATCAGCAATGAACCAAATTAGACATTTAAAGTAATGGAAATATACCAGAAATGGAAACTGAACTAGTATTTCCTAGAAAAGACTTTGTCACTGTCACCATGGTTATCCACTTAATTGAGCTTTTGATTTGCAAGTACATTCATTTACCTAACAGCTATACAGAAGGTCATGCCATACCCATAGACTTAAAAATGATTACCCTAACAATGATAGTTGACATTCTGAGTTGTATATTAGGCTCTTGCTTCATCACGCATTCTCTACCATCTAGGGTTTATTCTTTAGAAAGCACAGAAGCAAAATTGGTTTTTGTTTTGTTTTTTTTTCTCCAACTGGACAGGCAACCACTGACAAAAGCCATGCCTGTGTAAGTGAAACTCCTAGATTTTGAAAGGGGGATAAGGCAGAAAAAAGAAGAGGGGAAATAGAAAGTTCTCTACAGATGGCTAGATTTTATACAGAAAGGTCAACGACTTGCTAAGAAAAATGATATTTAATACTCCAACTAATTTTTAACTGTCCAAAAGTGTGAAGATTGAACAACACCTATAATCCTGTTGAATTGGCCAAAAAGAATGGGATCTCTCTAGAACAAGTCAGTTCAACTCAATAAATAATTATTGATACCTGCCCTGTGCCACTCAGTGTGCCAGATGCTCAAGATAAGGGATCCTTGCGTGCATAGAGTTTATAATCCAGGAGCAGGCAGGATAAGAGAACCACTGATAAAATAGCAATTAGTACAAGTTTTCACTTGATAATGTAACTCTTACGTTAAATAATATACTGATAGACCTGCAGCAGGAAGATTTTTCAAGTAATATTTACATAAGAGTGATCATCTTCTGACTTTTTTTTCTTGCATCTAGGGAAAAGGAGAGAATAAAGAAAGCTATCATTGTTACCTGCATCTTACTGTGTTCTCATAATTTGTCATGCTTAATGACCAGATTCAAGTTCTTTCCTGAATAGCTCTCATCTGTTCCCTCAAAGAATATGCCTCAGATGCATTTGGAACACCATATTGTGTCTGACTTCAGCAATTTCTCAAGATGCTTCCATTAGAAGTTAATAGAGCGATGGTCTTTCAACATTTTAGATGGTGTACTTCTTCAGAAAAAAAAAAGCATTTTTGAGAAACATCCTCAACATATCTTTGGCTCTTTATTTCCTTATGTAATATATGCATATGTCTATGTGTGTATACATACACACACACACACACACACACACACACACACACACGGACACACAAATATATCAATATCAATTAAATTTTAAATGAGATGAAGAGCAAAATACATTTTTGAAATTATTGATTTATTAACAAAATTAAAAGCCTTCCTTCTCACTAAAAAATATTGAAAAAACCATGAATTATGCAAGATTGTTTTAACATTTGGTTATAAGAATCTTGTTATTCCTGATATAAGTTGTCATTTTAAATTAATGAGAAGCTGCTGCATTTTTGTATTTTTTAACAAATGGATTCAAAATTCACTGAACTGCTCAATTAAAAACTTGAAACAAAATAGCAAACTGTTTCTAAGTTTTTAAAAGTATTTTCTGTAGATGACAATCATATAATCTTTAGTAAGAAAAACACACAATAATGGCAACACTTTGAAATATTTGTTTTCAAATGGTTTCTTCATAACAAGATACCACTTGGTGTGAAAATTACCTTGAAGAAACAACAACAAATAAACCTCTGGAGTTTTTTGTTCTACAAAAAGATCTTTTAGATAACGTATACTGAGAGCCACACATCAATACAGAAAAGATCAGCAAATTTAGGATATTTGTGGGATTTTTTTGTAAAAATAAATAAAATGACTCATTTTAACTAAGACAACTTTTAAAAACTTTGTTACAAATGATTTTTACCATTATGTGTCATCTAATTACAAAGTAATACTAAGATTCTAGATTCTACAATTTAAAAGATTTTAATCAAATTATTTATGCAAATAAATTACTAAAGCATGTAAACTACAATATGTCACAATCCCATAAAGACAATCTGCTGTACATTGTTGATTCTAAGATGTACATTTTTCACATTTAACATCTCAAACATTGGGAGCTGTTTTAAGGTGATGCCCAGAAGTATGGTCTGTAGTTATCTGCTTGTGGAGGTTTAGCAAACCTGGATTGGGCTCAGTGGACTAGAAGAAAACTCCAGAGACAAGTTGGGGGGGAGGGTCTTACAAAAAAAATTCTATAGATAATATACATATGTTTAAAATCTAAAAGATATCTCTAAATAAAATTTTAGTTTAAAAGATTCTGAGTGTTGAGAAAGTATTGTCATTGTTTACCTGGCAGTTCTTTTTCTTACTAATGCATAATGATATGTCTTATAATTAAGGAAGTCTCAGAATTAAAGAAATATTGTTGGCGGGGCACCAAGGCTCAGGCTTGTAATCCCTATACTTTGGGAGGCCAAGGCAGGAGGATCGCTTGAGGTCAGGAGTTTGAGACCAGCCTGAGCAACAGAGTGTGATTCTGTCTCTATAAATTCAAATAATTTTTAAAGTAATATTGTCATAAATAAGGGCACAGCTGCCAAACCCTCTGCACTGTGGGCAGTCTTCCCTCTTCCCTGAGAACATCACTTCTAACACGGGATCTGTATGGACTGGTGACACGCCATCTGTTCAAGTTTAACTTCTTTCTCATATTTTAGCTAGAAAATACAAAGGTTAGTTCCAGTATGTTCTGCCCGCACTCCAGTGGGCGGTCTTGTGCGCTGCCCACTTTGGAGGCCTAGGCGTTCAAGTGTGGTAAGAGCTGGGCGGTGCAGAGCACAGAGAAAGGACAGATGCGAGGCAAGTTCCCTGATGGCTGTCAGCAAAGTGCCACTTCTCTGTGGCTGTGAGTGCTGAGAACCTGATCCTGTGGCGCCTATCTTATCTTGGTGCGTAACGCATCTCACCTCGGTCAACCCTTGCTCCGTCTTATGAGACAGGCTTTCTTATCCGCATTTTATATGAGGGGAAACTGAGGGTGGAGAGAGAATTACCTTACTCAAGGCGACACAGCAGAGCGCACAGGTGGCAGAATCCCACCCGAGCCCGCTTCGACTCCCGGCGTGGAAACCACAGGCGCCCGTCCGGCTGCGTGTCTGGCGCTGAACTAGAGAGCGAGTCCTCTCCGCCCGGCGGCCACTGCCCAGCACAGGCCCCTGTCCCTGCCCGACCCTCACTCGCCGCCAGCTCCGCGCGCCTCAGCGCTTTCGCGCCCACCGCGGGGTTGGTGGCGCGGGGGTGGCAGGCGCGGAGGCGAGAGGGCTGGCGCTGGCACCGGGAAGGGCAGAGCGCCGGCGGAGAGCGCGACACGTGCGGCCTGAGCACCGGGGCCACCAGGTCCCCGCAGGCCCCGGACCGCGCCCGCGGGCAGGCGACAGGCGGTGAGTGACCAGTGGCTGGGGTGGGGGCGGAACCCCAGGATCCCGGGCCAGCGGGGTGTCTGCCTGCCCGGGCTTCCGTAGCTCTCGTCTCCCGAGGGGGCTTCGGCGACGGCCTCTCTCGCTATACGTATATTATTATTATTATTTAAGACTTCCAATATGATCTCATATGACTTCTCTTCATCATGGTCCTAACGTTCTGGGCACAGATGTTCGCTTGGAGGTGCTAGGTTGTACTTTGGCTAGATGGAGGAGAGGGAGCGCGCGGACTGAGCCTCTAAAGTACTCTTTCAGCCGGGCACGGAGTGGTGGGCACACGCGGAAGGGAGGGGACGGCGACTGGAAAAGGGCAGAGCGCACTCCTGAGGGTCCAGCCTTGGTTCAGGCCCGCAGGCGTGGCTCCCCAACGTTGCCTGAAAATGGATCTAATGTGAGTAAGATATTGCGCGGGTGGGAGGGGGGTCTTCCATTGTCTTGGATGAGGGTGAACTATCCCTGTCTCAGCAGGCTTTCCTGTGGCATCTGGACTGACCTGGAGTCCCTGCGTGGCCAGTTACTAGTAGGAAGCTCTGGTGCAAGCCAACTGGCCAGCCCGTTTTCTCTTCTGTGAAATGCCTCTTCATTTGTGAAATATGAGGCCCTTCTCACCTCCCTGGGACATACTAAATATCAGCATTGTGGGATAATGTATCTGTACCATTAGATCCAGGTCTTACAAATAGTAACCTAAAAGCATACAAATAGACCTGGTCTAAGAACAGGGACCCGGCGCGGTGGCTCACGCCAGTAATCTCAGCACTTTGGGAGGCTGAGGAGGGTAGATCACTTGAGGTCAGGAGTTCAAGACCAGCCTGGCCAACTTGGCGAAACCCTGTCTCTACTAAAAATACAAAAATTAGCTGGGCATGTTGGCCAAGCCTGTAATCCCAGCTACTTGGGAGGCTGAGGCAGGAGAATTGCTTGAATTCAGGAGGTGGAGGTTACAGTGAGCCAAGATAGGGCCACGGCACTCCAGCCTGGGCAACAGAGTGAGGCTCTGTATATGTATATATATAATCAGGCCAAAATTAGTCCCTTTACCCCCATTTTTAAAACTCTAGATAATTGTTATAATCTGTGTAGATGAGCATGTTTGTCGAGCACCTACCATGTACTTGGTTCTTGGATTTATATTATCTAGTTCTTTTAAAACACAGTGAAATTGTTATTAGTATTCCCATTTTACAGATGTGGAAACTTATATGTTTCACACAGAGAGTTACAGGTTTCTGGCTCAAAACTGTGTTCCTTCCGTTTCCATCTCTGGCGCAGAACCTTGTAACCACCTCCACTTGAGCAAACAAGTGTTGGATTCTTATTCTCCATTAATAGGTATGGTAAAGTGCCCTATCTCTCTGTCCAACACTTAACTGAAAGGGCCTTAGTGGCTAAGAGCTAATACTTTCCTTCCCTATTTTAACATGAAATCCTCAATACATTACACCCTCTCTTTGTTATGCACAACAGGCTCTAGAAAAGTTTGCAATATGCTCTTTTCCATATGTCATGCTTCTTGAATGTTATGATGGTTATATAGGCTGATAAATTCCCAAACTTTGACAAACGTAATCTTTCCTGTATTAGAATGAGTTTTAGTGTGGAAAAAGCATTCTAAAGCACACATAGAGTTTTTAAGGGGGAATAATCCTCCAAGTACAGTGGTATTGGGCATCATTTCTCAGTTGTGGATTTATTTTTGTAATGCTGCACCTGCTTTGTTCTCTACCAAATTATTTGTCATCTTTGTAATCACACAGCACCACTGTCGACTCCTACATATAAATTTGTGCAGACTGGCCAGCTGTGGTGGCTCACATCTGTAATCCTGGCACTTTGGGAAGCTGAGGCGTGCAGACCACCTGAGGTCATGAGTTCAAGACTAGCCTGGCCAACATTGCGAAACCCCATCTCTACTAAAAATACAAAAATTAGCCAACCGTGGTGGTGCATGCCTGTAATTCCAGCTTCTCGGGAGGCAGGAGAATCACTTGAAACCAGGAGGCAGAGGTTGCAGTGAGCCGAGATGTTGCCCACTGCCTGGGTGACAAGAGTGAAACTTCATCTCAAAAAAAAAAGAAAAAAAACTGTGAGAATAACCTAAAAAGAAAGCCAAATTCCAGAAGAAGTCTTGCTCTTGGAAGTTTCTAGTGCTCTTTGCTAGTGTAACAGTGGTTTTGTTTTTTTCCAAGTAAGTATTGAACATGTACATTATGGTCCGTGCATTTGCTGGACTTAGACTTAGTGAATATAAAGAAATGTAAGACCCAGTTCATGACCTACGAAGTCAAAATTGTTGGGGAAAATTCTGAGAATACTTAATATGACTTAAATGATAGGTGGCATGAAGTTAGGAGGTATGGAATCTAGTTTTAATCAAATCAGTCTTGCAGTGGTAAACCAGATGAATGGGCAGAGAGAGGAGTCAAAAGCAAGGCCATCTAACGTAATTCTCATAGTGTCACTGAAAAGAAGTGATACTGCCTTTTTTCTTATCATAACGATAATAGCAGGTAGCATTGATCGAGCTCTTGCTATATACCAGGCACTCTGCTAATAGCTTGTCATTTAACCCTCACAACAATTCTGAAAGGTAGGTGCTGTTTTTATTTCTGCTTTATAGATGAAGAAACTTAAGCTGAGTGGTCAAGTGATTTGTCGCAGGCCATACAGTTAGAATTATCCAAGCCAAGACTTAGGTGTCCTGAGCAGATCCATTGCTCATTTCATTACTACTCTAGTTGCGCAGGAGGCTCTCCCAGGAGCTTGGACTGAAGTGATGAGAGTAAACATGGTTCGATTCCTCTTGGAGGTAGTAGCTTTGTGGCTTCAACATGGGAGCCCTGAGGCTTGCTGAGAATAAATGAGGGGAGTAAGCCTGTTACTGCAAAATTTAAACCAATAGAAAGGGGAAAGCAGTTAGACTAACAAGAGCATCAAGCATGGATTTTTATTTCTCAGGTGCTCATCGAGTTGGAAGGGAAGCATAGAATGTAACTCTAATCCAATTCTGGATTTATGTGTGGTTTTTCTGGGTTATCTGGAGCAACTTGCAGATTTTTCTATATGTAGAATAGGATGCTAATTATTACTTTATGTACTTGATCAAATATTAACAACTAAATTATATGCTTTAATAATGATCAATTGCTAAGTAAATGCCTGCAAAAAATTATTAGAATTAGAATCTTAACCTCTATTTCGCAATGATAAGCAGAAAAAGCAACACATTAAGTAAAATATTAGGAGATACTGAGATGGAAGGTTGTTAGTGTAGAGACTTCAGCTAATTCTTAATTTATTTGAGAAACCTTGAGAAACATTGTGGAATAGTCGTCACTACTTTTAGTTTTTTAATTCCCCTCCTAGGTGTGCCTCCAATT
This sequence comes from Cheracebus regulus, assembly GCA_963574635.1. Classification (NCBI taxonomy): domain Eukaryota; kingdom Metazoa; phylum Chordata; class Mammalia; order Primates; family Pitheciidae; genus Cheracebus; species Cheracebus regulus. The sequence continues at coordinate 109,540 of CAUYQU010092736.1, read as the reverse complement.
ATCTTAAAATACTTGTGAAATTCTTAGAAAACTCTCAAAACAATGTAATTATCTTAATATGATAATGCCTCATAGTACTTTATGAAAATACACAGTGATTGCTTACAGGGTGAAGCAAAACGTAGCCAGGACTTCACCATACCCAAGATCCAAAGGTAAACCTCCTGCCATTATCCATGAACAGAGTCTTCCAGACTGAGGATGTCAAAGAAAAAACCTTTCCAGTAAACTAAGGAAGAAAAGTTCGTGAAAGAGGTTTAATTTTCTCAGTAAGGGCCAATTGCTTTCCTTTTTCTTTTTCTTTTATTTTGATATGGAATTTTCGCTCTTGTTGCCCAGGCTGGAGTGCAATGGAGTAATCTCAGTTCACTGCAACCTCTGTCTCCCAGTTCAAGCGATTCTCCTGCCTCAGCCTCCCAAGCAGCTAGAATTACAGGCATGCACCACCATGCCTGGCTAATTTTGTATTTTTAGTAGAGACGGGGTTTCTCCATTTTGGTCAGGCTGGTCTAGAACTCCCGACCTCAGGTGATCCACCCACCTCGGCCTCCCAAAGTGCTGGGATTACAGGTGTGAGCCACCGCGCCTGGCCCAATTGCTGTTTTTAAAACAAGGAAAGGGGGCTTTGGAGTGTGAAGTTACCTGCCATGGTGACAGGCAGAAGTGGAGGAACAAAGGATGGCGCCTGGGCCTCTTTCCAGCACATCATCCCTCCCAGTGGAAGACAGCTTATTTTATCAATAGGTCTAGCAGCACACAGAGAGTGAATCAGAGAAAGTTGGAGTTTTTTAAACTTTATTTAACACTTGCCATGAGAGTTTTAGGCTTATGGGAACTATTCAAAGAAAGAAAAGAGGTCATGTAGTTTGTTTGAAAGTGTCTTGTTTCTCCAAGACTCCATCCATGTCTTGTTTCTTTCTTTTTACTGTTATATTGTAGAAATGCTTGTTCAATTTATAGGATAAAATAGTTCTCAGTACAGATGATTGAGGGGTTGGGGTCAAGTAATTCACTTCAAGTGTGATTTGCTTACACACAACATTTCAGGAGACTATTATGTCAAATGGGATATATCTAAAATGGAAATAAAGACAAACAGAATTGACAGAAACAACATTCCAGAAAAACTCGAAGAGAGAAATGAATAAAGGAACTTTTTAAAAATATATAAATAGGTCATAAAGAGGGAAAGGAGAAAACACATTGAATTAAAAAAAAATAAAAGGAACAAAAATTCAGAAGTCTTTTGAATTTGAGCAAGAAAAGAGAGTTCCTGTACTTGGGTGAAATTAAAGAGGAGCCAAAAGAAAAGCAATTGACCCTTATTGAGAAAATTAAACCTCTTTCACAAAACTTTCTTCCTTAGTTTATTGGAAAGTTTCATTGTTTCATCTTCTTTTGAGGGAGGTGGGCATCAGAAGTAATGAGTCAACCTGCTGAAGAGTAAAGCATTAGGCATTATAAATGCTTTACTAGATAGGTATCATAAAGATTGTATGTAAGGTGCCTAGCATCAAATCTGGAACATAGTAAGAGATGAAATAACTGCAGTGTTAATATTAGTATAATGTTAAGATTAGCATTATTTTTAGTATTATGCTGCTACTGTTGCTACTGATTACAAGCAGTCTCACATCTAGAAGTAATATTGGATTAGAAATCAAGAGGCTGGCTGGGCGCAGTGTCTCACACCTGTAATCCCAGCACTGTGGGAGGCCAAGGCAGGCAGATCACCTGAGGTCAGGAGTTCAAGATCAGTCTGGCCAACATGGTAAAATCCTGTCTCTACTAAAAATCCAAAAATTAGCCAGGCATGGTGGTGCACACCTGTATTCCCAGCTATTCGGAAGGCTGAGGCAGGAGAATCGCTTGAACCCGGGAGACAGAGGTTGCAGTGAACTGAGATTGCAGCATTGTTCTCCAGCCTCGGTGAGAGAATGAGACTGCATTTCAAAAAAATAAATAAATAAAAGAAAAAGAAATCTGCTATTAATGTTTACTTGAGTAAATCCCCTTTTTTTTTCTAGGCCATGGTTACCAATTTGTAAAGTAGGGAAGGTATAATAAGTGACCTATGAAGTGATGTTTGTATACTGATTTGCTACCGGTAAAACATCTCTGTAAGTAGCTTTGCAGGCAGAAGGGAAGACTTTTGTTATTTGCCTCAGTCAGTCACCTGATCATTAACAGCATGCATTTATATGACGTTGAGACACACTTGAAACAGTTATTTGGTTGTCCGTGGTAGCCCAGACTGAAATGTCAGCTGTTGGAGGGAAGGGAGCGGCAGGACACAGTAGTTATTAGTAACTTGTATGGCTCCTTCCTCCCCTGATTTTTAAGTTATTTGATAGCCTTAGGAATTAAGATTTGTTCATCTGGCCTAACAAAACGAACACTTCTAGTATATTGACAATCATCCATGATTTAGCGAAGAAATACAAATGAGGGAATCAACAGGGGAAATAGGAACTAGCCTCAGTGAGGTTCCTACTTTGTGCTAAGTATTCTCATGGATCCATGATGCCATGAACTGTTAACAATAACTTTGTCTTAATCGTCACAGTAACTTTGTCCAGCTAGGTATTACTATACCTACTGTAAGGGATGAGGAAATGGAGCTTTCACGGTCAATAGCATACAGCAGAACTGAGATCCATTCACCTTTTTCTTTTTCTTAGTATCACTATTTTTTTGACCTTAATACAGTGATACAGAAGAAAAATTTGGAAGTAGAAAGTGTTCCTGCCAACATGAGATTATCACCTGTGAAAGGAAACTTAAGAGTTTCTTTCTTCCTAGCCTAGCACAACACAATTTGAAAGTAGCTGCAGGCTTTGTGCTTCTCTCTAGAGCAAGGGAAAGACGTTAGTCGGGAGTAATTGCTGCCTCTGTCTTCCTGCCGGTTGGTGTATTTCTGGTTTGTTCCCGCCCACCCACTCCCCTACCCACCATGTGACACGTTGTTTTCACCATCTGGAAACTGTCACAACTGGAGTGATGAGTCAATGACAGCACAGTCTTTGATTTTCTGATTCAAGACAGAGTTGTTGTTTCAATATTGACCCTCCAGACAGGGTATCTGAAGGATGTTTACAGCTGACAGGAGGTTTCATTTTATTGGAAGATACCTCATTTACTTGAAGGTTGTTGGGGATTCTGAACTTCTCATAAATGGAGAAGCTATTTTTACCTGGTAGTCAGAGAAAATGAGCAAGTTTGTGTTTGGATCAATATACCACTATATAAACTCAAATTTATCTTCCATTTTACCTATTTCATATAAATATAGATGTTTATATACTATACACATATATTTTAACCTATTTAATATATAGGACGTAATATATAAAAACGTATTTCATATGTATCCATTTTTTAAATTGTTATAATTACCATCTGAGTATTTTACTATTTGGAGAATGTTAGAGCTTCATAAATTGTGATGCATGTTGAAAATTTCTACAGAAGAGTGCTGCAGATAACTTGTATCCATTCATTCAGTTGTCTTCCAGTTCAATCCATAATTTTATCTTGTGTAAGACTATTTCAAATTTTAATACAACAGCTAACATAGCTACTATAGGGGTAGAAAAACTCCCCTCCATCCTTCTAGTGTCTTGGTTGAGTCTGAAAATTACATTGACATTAGATTAACAGGAAAAAAATAATACAAACTTACTCATCAAATATTATGGGACACAGGAGCACATGAAGAAATGAAGACCTGAAGAAATAGTTGAGTCAGTTACTTAAATACTGGATTGAACAAAGAATAGTAAACTATGAATATGTGACAAAATGATGTGGGGATGCTAAAGTCTGTACAGAATTCTCTTGTTCTCAACTTTTCATCCTTGAAGATAAGGAGCTTGCAAGGTAAGGAAGGAGATAGACAGGTGTCTAAATAAATTAGTTCCCTTTACGGTATGTGCTAAGACAGGAAGATGCCAGGGTGCTCTAAGGATACTGGCAGGAGGGGCCACTCTGACCTGAAGACATACAAAAGGCTTCCTGAAATCTGACCATTTCTATCTCCACTACTGCACCTGAGGTCCACGTCATCATCATCACCTGTGTCTCGGCAGTCATTTCCTAACTGGCCTGCCTGCAGCCACGCTAGTCCCCAGACAATTGTGTGTGTGTGTGTGTGTGTGTGTGTGTGTGTGTGTGTGTGTGTGTGTGTGTGTGTGTGTGTGTGTGTATGTAACATGTATTTTTTTACACACTCAATTAAATCAGTAAAATTCCTAATTAAACACCAGTGGTTTCTCATATATTTAAGAGTAAAATCTAGGCTCCCTTTTTTGGCAAACAAGTCCATCGTAAATCTGGTTCCTGCCTTCTTCTCTAATTTCATCTCATACCATCTCCCTGCAGTCACTTTCTCTAGCCACCCTGCCCTTATTTCTGTACCTCTCCCTTGGCAAGCTCATTCCTCTGCCTCCAGGCCGTGCATTCACCATTCCTCTATCAGGAAAAAGTGTTCCCACATCTCCAGTTGGCCAGCACCAAGCTTAGCCCATGTTTCACTTCCTACAAATGCCTTTATTGACCAGCTTCTATCCTCCCCAGGGTCTCTCCTCTTTTATATCCTTCTTTTATTATTACCTGAACTCACCAGTTTGTTGCTTATGTGTTTGTTTTCTGCCTCCATACTCCAGGATGTTGTTTCCATGAGAGCTAAAATCCCTTCTGTCTTGTTCTCTATTGTATTCCAAGGCCTTGGCACTAGCAGCTGCTTAACACATATTTACAGAATAAATAATTGAGTGAAAGGTGTCTGAATTGAATTTAGATGGATGATTAAGACTCACCCAGTGTAAGAATAGTGGGAAAGTAAAGAGAATAGCATGAAGGAAACACACAAAGGCATGACTCAGCATGGAATGGGCAGGGGAATAAGCAGCTCAGTGTCACTGAGAGTGGTGTCAGCAGGAATGGTGGTAGATGTGGCTGGTGATGGACAGAAATTAGCTCACAGAGGCCATTGTACTCTATGATCTTGGACTTTTTGGTTTAGAGACGGGGAGACCTGCAGATTTTGGGTTAAATCTGTGCTTCTCAAACGTTTTAACAACAACTCACAAGAAGTACATTTTATGTATCTGTGAACTGAGATCCAGCCCCAGCTTTTAGAGGCTGTCACATTCATTGGCTCCTGGCTCCTTCCTCCACTTCAAAGCCAGCAGCAGAGTGAGTCCTTCATACATCATGTCTCTCTGACCCACTCTCTTGCCTTTCTTTTACACTTTTAAGGACTCCTGTGAGTACACTGGGGCCACTTGGTTAATCCAGGGTAATCTTCCCATCTCAAGGTCCTTCACTTTAATCACATCTCCAAAGTGTTTTTGCCATTTGAATATGTTCACAGATTCTGGGGATTAGGGCACGGGCATCTTTGTTGGGCCATTTTCCTGCCTGCCACAGAGATGTTTATAGGGAATTTTCTAACGATCATATTCCTTTCCCTCCTTCACATCTTCCTTCCAATAGACATTTATTGAATACTAACTGTTTCCCAGTGTTAATTGCTGGTATTCAGCAGTGAGCAAGATAGTCAATGTTCCTGCTTTTATGGGGCTTATATTCTAGTATAAAAGACAGATGACAAACAAGTAATTAAGTAAAGAAATAAGGTAGTTACAGATTGTTCCATGAAGATAATAATAAGGTGATGGGTAAAAATCAACTGGGGAAGACCACATTGGTCAGGGAGGGTGTGGGAAGGATAGAGACAGCGGTCAGGGAGGGGCTCTCTGGGCAAGTAACACATGAGCTGAAATCTAAAGGATATAAATATATCAGCCACACAAAGAAACAAAGGAAAATGATTCTAGCAGAGGACATGGAAAATGCAAAGTCCCCTAGGCAGCAAAGAGCATGCCTGCATTGTTCAAGGAATAGTCTGAAGGCCAGTGTGAATGGAGCAGAATGAGCCAGGCAAAAATGTAAAGTGATGATGGCAAGATGAGAAGAAGTGAGGCCATGCAGTGGCTGAGAGCCTGTGTGTGGTATGGGCTGTGGATATTTTACTAACAGCAGTAGGTACCTGTTGAAGGCTTTCAAACAGTGGTGGTGTGCAGCAGGTTACAAGATCTGATTTGTGTTTTTAAAAGGGAGTCGGCTATGTGAAAATGGCTTAGAAAGGGCAAGGCTGGATTGAAAAGACATGTTGGGGGCTAGTGTAGACTAGGGGAGAGATGACAGTGGTTTGAACAAGGGTGAGGGGACAGTTGGAATGGAGAGAAGTGCATTGATCTGTAACATGTTTTGGGGGTAAAGTTGACAGGACTAGAGATGGTTTTGCTGTAGAAGATGAGAAAGAGGTTGGAATCAAAGATGACTTCTAGATGTTTTTAACAACTTAGGGGTAAGAATGTCATTCACTGAGATAGAAAAGGCTGAAGGAAGAACCAGTTTGGAGAAGGCATGCCAAGAATTCAAACTGAACACCTTCATATTGAGAAGCCTGTTAGACATTCAAGAAGTGACACCAAGGAGATAGACAGATGAAACTGGAGCTCAGGGGGATGTGTGAGTTGAAGATCTACGCCTGAAATCTTTAGCTTGCAGATGACCTCTAGAGCCAGGGGACCAGGTGAGATCCCTAAGGAGAAAGTAGAAATAGAAAAAAAAAATACCTTGAATGTGCTAAGGTCCTCCAAGAGTTAAAAATCAAGAGGAAAAGAAAAATTAGCCAACAAAGACTTAGGCTAATATTATTTAGGGTTTTCCTGAATGATGACTAGGCTAGAGGTAGAGGAATCAAAAGGCACTTTCCTAGAACCCCACAGGGACAAGGCTGCTGTGTCTCCAGCACTTAGTGTGCCTAGCACATGAAAGGCAGCCATCCATATTGGATGCATAAGTGACATTGTCTGAAGCTCTTCAATATCTTCTGCATATGTCTAGGTATGGGGTTAAGAGGTAAACTTTTGCTTTGCATTGGCTACCCTTTAGTGGCCTGACATCACAGAATTTCCCAGCCTACTTTATGAATTTTTGGCCTATCTTTAATAGAATTTTAAAAATTTGTTACTGACCAGTGGAGCCATTTCTTAGGTTTGAATTAGAAACAAATCAGAAATTGCCAGCTTATGTTTTCTGACATATTCAAGATAAAATCACTCTGTAAAATAAATAACTAATTAAAAAACAAATAAGTAAATGAGCTTCTCTAGAAAATGCAAACAACCCTTGGAATTCCTTTTTTACTGCCAAAGAGATCAATCTTTTACTACTAAGTTTCAGATGGGTTATGAACCATTTTTCAATATATATTTCCAGAATCACATGACTGGATCAGAAACTCTAATTAGTCAAACTGCTCTGTCTGATATGATGATGAAGCCTTGTTTGGAAGAAAAAGTAAAAGAAAAAGTGTTGTGTGGGACTAAGGTTCAGACAGGTTAAGTAACTTGCAGATAGTCTCAAGCATTTAAACCCAGTTCTAAAGGACCCCAAAGCCCACTGCTATGGTCTGAATGTTTATGCCCTCCTCCCAAATTCATATGTTAAAATCCTAACTCTCAAGGTGATGATATTAGGAGGTGGGGTCTTTGGGAGGTGATTGAGTCATGAAGGTAGAATTTTCACGAATGGGACTAGTGCCCATGAGAGCTCTGTTGTCCCTTCCACCATGTGGGGTCACAGCAAGAAGGCCCCATCTATGAACCATCTATGAAGTGGGCCGTCACCAGACACCAAATCTACTGACCTCTTGATCTTGGACTTGCCAGCCTCCAGAACTGTGAAAAATAAATTTCTGATGTTTATAATCTACCCAGTTTATGGTATTTTGTTATAACAACCCAAATGGACTAATCCTTTGCTGACCCCAAGGATCAGTTCCTTCTCTAATCCTTTGCTTACCCCAAGAAGTTTCACTGAGATGGGGGTTGGAAGGTGGCTAAGATATTGGATTTACTAGTTTTAAAGGTATATATCATTTTTTAAAATAACAAACAAAATTTCAACAAAGTGGAGAAAAATAAAGTGGCACTTGAAGCTCTTCTGAACTATTTTGGCTCTGGTATTTTCTAAATGTATTTAACATGAATAAATTTGTCTTCTTTTGCAAGGAAGAATACAAAGTTTTATACCAGAGTTGATTGTTGATGGCACATAGAGGCTGCTCATTGGCACTTATTTTTATAATCATGTGGCTGTTGATTAAAGCAAAAATAGGTAAGATATTTCTGTAAGTTACTCTGTGGAAGAATTTGTGGTTTAAATTTTCAGTTACAGATGAAGTATTTATTTATAGTAAATGTTTAGGTAGTTGGTCTTTTGTAGTCAATCTCTGTCATTTAAGTGGATAAATCTGGTTCTGTCTTTAACTAATAGTTCTTCTATTTAATTTGCACTAATGATTAATATAGAGGTCCAATTATTTTATTTCCTCCTAAGAAAGTGGCTTGGTAATCCAGCTAGGCATCACAAATACATGTTTTTACATTTCAGCACATTTTTCTTCCTGCCTCCCACCCTCCATAAGTTCTTTTTTTTTTTTTTTCTGAGACAGGGTCTGGCTCTGTTGTCCAGGCGAACTGCAGTAGCACAATGTTTGCAATACTCTTTTAATGCTCTTTTAAAACTTTTTTTTTTCTTGGTACAAGTATTTAAGTAAAAATTATAAATCATAAATGGTGATGGAAACAAATGTGATTTATTCTGGGAAGCCTTTAGTAGTCTGGTAAATAATTTGAATATAAGAGAGGCTGGTTTTTCCCAGAACTGTGTTCCTGAATGTTCTTTCAATCCTGCTTTCTCACCACTTTCCTGGTTATAGGTCTGATTATAGTTCTGATTGTAGTAATACTGTTATAAGAAGGATGCATATTTTCATTCAAATACAGTTAGACTTCAATATGTTTACCTTCTGTTCTCATTACACATCACCATTATAACCAGAGACATATAGGTTATTTATATTTGCATGAACCAATGGGGCTAATTTTATCCTGTTTTGGGGAATTACATAAACTCTTCATTTTGAAATGGGTTTATTATCACAAACTAAATACTGCATTTGTACCTTATTGCAGATGAGTGCAGGAGAGGCGATGTGACTGTGAAGCCTTCCCGTGTAATTTTACTTGGATCCACTGTCAATATTTCATGCACTTTGAAGCCCAGACAAGGCTGCTTGAACGATTCCAGACATAACAAGTTAATCCTGTACAAGTTTGACAGAAGAATCAATTTTCACCATGGCCACTCCCTCAATTCTCAAGTCACAGATCTTCCCCTCGGTACAACCTTGTTTGTCTGCAAATTGGCCTGTATCAATAGTGATGAAATTCAAATATGTGGAGCAGAGATCTTAGTTGGTGGTGAGCATTCCATTTTGAATTTTTAAAACTTGGCAATCTTTTAGTATTTTTCATGTGTTAAGCAGAAACCCAGATACAGGTCCATGTTCTTTCTTTCCCACCACATCGAAGTATTTTATGTTGATAGCGACATGAGAGCATCAATGTGTGAAGTTCAGAAATTGAAATCTTATTTGGCAAGTCTCTCTCTCTCCCTCTCTCTCCCCATTAAAACCATTTATCTGTTGTCCTTAACTTTAGTGGCAGAAAAAATGGATCTCCGCAGTTGGGTCTTTATGCCTTCTTGACTTACAAGAATGTGTTTAAAGCTATAGCCTCCTAAAAAGAAGAAAGAGATGTCTTTTTAGACTTATGCAGCCCAGGATGACTACACAGAGTTGAGCAGCACCTCTCGCCCTCCCTAACTTAATGCCCCCTAAAATAGTCATTCCATCATGTGCAGCATGAGCCACAGTGCACAGGATGAACCAGCAGCACAGCTACTGCAGTTCCCAACCTGCAGCCCACAGCCTTGCACATCCAACCAGGCAAGCCCGTGAGCAAGCATGGGCCCTGAGGGATTCCATGGCACCCTGTGCCTCAGGGGTTCCAGGGAAGCTTTGGGGTGGCAGAAAAGAGGCATGAAGAGACTAGGAAAAATTGCTATAGCAGGCTGGCTGACCAAGTCTCATAGACATGGTATCTGTCATAAAGGCTGTGATACAGAGCTCAATGAGACTCTGTCCAGGAAAGATGGAAACCTCTTCTCTGTGACCCATACAGATATATATGTATAGCTGGTGCCAGGCAATTTTCCACCAGAAGCATGGAGCAGAAGACCAAGCAAATGGCCAAGCAGATCATTGGTAGGAGGCATAAAGTAGGCCAAGTACTCACCTTCCAGCTCAGGGCCTCCTGTTCATACCACTGTGAGTCGTGTACTCAGCACTGACAGCCTGTGGTATAGCAGAAGTGCTGCTTTGAATGTTAACTCTGCCAGTAGCAGTGTACCTTAGACAACTTAAACCTGAGCCTCAGTTTCTCCATCTGTAATATTAAGATAATAACATCTACCTCATAAAATGGTTGTGGTAATTAGATCCCCTCTTATATGCAAAGTGCTTAATCCCATGCAAGGCACATGGGAGGCATTTAGGTGATGGCTTCAGGCTTCTCAACAGCAACCTGGAATGTGGAAGGCAACAGAGTCCTTACTAAAAATTCTTTTCAACTTAGAATTCTATACTCAGACAAAGTATCAGTCAAACGTAAGGGTAGAATAAAGACATTTTAAACTCTGCTCAAAATATTTCCTCCCATGCACGCTTTCCCAGGGAACTCCTGGAGGCTATGCCCCACCAACACAAGTCATTCAACAAGAAGGAAGAAAACATCAAATTTAAGAAGCAAGAGAGCCACAGGAAAAGGAGAAAGAACTTAGGAACACTGAGGATGAGCAGTCCTAGAATGACAGCTGGGTACCAGGCATGGAGGCAACCAGTCTTATACTGGAAAGTACACAAGGCTCCAGAGAGCCATCCTCAAGCAGATGAAATGGATAGAAGTCCCAAAATATTGCAGTATATTGAACAGTGATTCAGATAATTGACTTGGAAGTTTGAAATTTTATTAACAAGAAAATTAAACAAATGGAAAAGCAAGATAATTACTAATTCTAAGATTAAAAGATGTATAGAAAACGTAAAGTTAACATAGTATTCTATATGGCTCAGTCATGAGTAGTTTGTGTATATGCATAAGTATACACTGTGTAAATATATGTATATAAATATGTCTAAATGTATATATGTACACAGGTACATATGTATACAAGGAAGAGACTTTTGGGGGTTTTTTTGTTGTTTTTTTTTTGTTTTTTGTTTTTTTGAGATGGAGTCTAACCCTGACACCCAGGCTGGAGTGCAGTGGTGCGATCTCAGCTCACTGCAGCTTCTGCCTCATGAGCTTAAGCAATTCTTCTGCCTCAGCCTCCCAAGTAACTGGGGTTATAGGCATGCACCACCATGACCAGCTAATTTTTGTATTTTTAGTAGAGATGGGGTTTCACCATGTTGGCCAGGCTGGTCTCCAATTCCTAAACTCACTGATCCGCCACCCTCAGCCTCCTGAGTAGCTGGAATTATAGACATGCACCACCATGTCTGTCTAATTTTTTTATTTTCTATTTTATTGAAGAAATTAGATTTAGATGGTATAGTCCAGGAGGACATGACTAGGGTGGGTGGATATAAGTGTCTTGACAGCAAATGTCAGGTGAAGAGAGCAAATAAGTCTCTCTCTTTTTTTTTCTTTCTTTCTTTTTTTTTTTGAGACAAGGTCTTACTGTGTCACCCAGGCTGGAGTGCAGTGGCACGATCTCAGTTCACTGCAACCTCCTGCCTCCTTGGTTCAAGCAATTTTCCTGCCTCAGCCTCCCTAGTAGCCGGAATTGCAGGCACCTACCACTGTGCCCAGCTAAGTTTTATATTTTGAGCAGAGACAGGGTTTCACCATGTTGTCCAAGCTGGTCTTGAACTCCTGACCTCAGGTGATCCACCCGCCTCGGCCTCCCAAAGTGCTGGGATTATAGGCTTGAGCCACCGTGCCCAGCCAAGTCTCTCATTTTTAAAGATTTCTAATACTTGAATGGAGATCACTCTAAAAAGAGTTAATTTATTATTCTCACAGATAATGGAGCTAGCACTGATGTTCACCTGTCAGGGAAAATGGTAAAATATGGAGTAAAAGGCTTGGACTTGAGTTAGCCATGCCTGAGCTGGAGCCTTGATTCTGCCGCTTCATTATTTTATAATCTTGGGCCAGATATTTCACCTTTCTTAGTTTCCCCTCTGAAAAAAATAAAAATAATAATGGTATCTACCTCATGGGGTTCTATGCTGGCTAATTCGGAAAAACTGCACATAGCACTGGGATTGGCATATAGTAAGCATTTGATCCATATTTACTACTATTATTACTGTTTCTTGAAGAAATTTATGCCTTAATGGCAAACTGGGACTTGGATGGAATCTAAAATAGCTTCTAGTTTACCTGGGTTTATGGCATGTGGGGGAGGTATTGTCATGTTGATGGCAGAAAATAACAATTTGGTTGAAGTTTCACCTGTGTGATATATAAAGCTTTGTCTTTTCTTTCTTTCTTTTTTCCTCTTTTCTTTTTAAAGTTGCTCCAGAACAGCCTCAAAACTTATCCTGCATACAGAAGGGAGAACAAGGGACCGTGGCCTGCACCTGGGATAGAGGACAAGACACCCACCTATACACTGAGTATACTCTACAGTGAGTGAGAGGCTGTATTTTTGCAGCTGTTTTATGGATCATCTCTTAAATGACATTTAGAAATATCTGTTTTGTTTATTTATTTTGAGATGGAGTTTTGCTCTGTCACCAGACTGGAGCACAGTGGCACGTTCTCGGCTCACTGCAACCTCTGCCTCCCAGATTCAAGCGATTCTCCTGCCTCAGCCTCCTGAGTAGCTGGGACTACAGGCATGAGTCACCACACCCAACTAACTTTTGTATTTTTAGTAGAGACAGGGTTTCACCATGTAGGCCAGGATGGTCTCGATCTCTAGACCTCATGATCCGCCCTCCTCTGCCTCCCAAAATGCTGGGATTATAGGGGTGAGCCACCATGCCTGGCCTGTTTTATTTTTAACAGAAAGAAGAAACAATAGATGTCTCTAGATAATTAAATACTTTTTAAAAAAAATTTCTAGTGTTTATAGTTAAAACCGGTTCATTCATCTACAGTATGAGAGACCTAATGTCTTGGGTCTGAGTTCTAACTCAGAGTTCTCTTCAGGGCATCCAAGACCCAAGTTATAGCTGTTCTTTCCCACTCTAGTACGGTTAAACTGGCTGCATAAGATCTCTTCTTTTTTTGCAACTGCAGACTCTTGGGGTCATGATACGTAAATAAACTCTTCCTTGTGGTAGTTTTCCATTCCCTTGGAGAAGTTTTTTTTTAAAGCACATTGGCTGACCTAAGAGTCCATAAGAAGAGAGAGTCTGGGAGATTCTGTTCCTTGAAGTAGATTTCATGATCCCATTAAAGATCCAGCTGATTTGTGCTATTCTTGAGTGAGGAGGAGATGGAGGAAAGGAGGGGTTCTATAGTATATTTGTGTTTTTTTAACCTAAAGGAAATAACTACCTACATGGGAGTCTCAGTATTAGGGTAAAATAGCCCAGGATTCTACTCTGGCCACTGCTGTACTAGGAACTGACACTTCTGTGCCATAGATGTCAAGGTGGTCATGGTCCTTAGGATGATGTTTGGAACTGCCCCAGGGAGCCAAGATGACAGCAGGATTTGGGGAATTTCAGCAGTGTAGGCTTGCCTGGTTACCTATCTATCTACATGAACATGAAAAAACATCTCAGTTCTACGAAAAAAGGGAGTTGGGTGAAGTATAGTCCTATTTATGACCATATAATACAAATATTACTGGGGTGTATCCCCTAGTCATAGATTGACCTTTAAAAATTGTCTAGAATTCTAAATATTTAAACATTTTGTTCCTTTGTACTAAAAGTAGAAAGTAGCACATAAACATCTTGCTACCCATGTTTGTGTTTTGTTTACAGGTTAAGTGGACCAAAAAATTTAACCTGGCAGAAGCAATGTAAAGATCATTATTGTGACTATTTGGACTTTGGAATCAACCTCTCCCCTGAATCACCTGAATCCAATTTCACAGCCAAGGTCACTGCTGTCAATAGTCTTGGAAGCTCCTCTTCATTTCCATCCACATTCACATTCTTAGACATAGGTACATTTTATTTCACTTTTTGTAAGTGTCATTCATTGGTACTTCATAATTATTTTTAAAATCACTCAAGTCTTTTTTATATGGTTGTTTCAAGAAAGACAGAGATTGATGGGAATTGGCCAACAGGTATAGGCAAAAGATAGAAGTTACTTTGATGCAAGTTAAAGGGTGCATGATTCTAGAGCTATATAAAGATGGCTATACAAAGTGGGATGTTCAACATTATTCTCTCCATCGGATAAATTAGTCCCTGGATTCAAATCCCATGAAAGAACCAGCAACTAATGATACTATCTGAGTAGGGAGGGTCCTGTGAGGTCATTCATATGCTCAGTGCAAGCCCTTCTTGGAGGACATGTCCTTTCACCCTCATGGCTACTCCCATTGTTGTGAGATAGGCTACCTGTGGGCCTACTAGGCTAGAGCAGCGAGGTGCAAACTATAAATTGTGTCAAGTCACAAACGCATCTGGCTCTGAGAATACTTACCTCCATCCCTGGAGCGAGCCAGTCCCAGTACATTTCTGAGCAAATGTAATTGGTGCAGTTGAATCAGAGCCCAATCTCAAGCATTCCAAGTTCTGATCATCCAGGTAGAATCGGGCTGCCTGAAGTTCCAGCCTGACACTGTGTGCTTCTCTCCTCTTTTCCTACTGCACTTCTTTGCATACTTATTTGCATACATACTATGAGTCTGATCATTAGTATTTACTATACTTTTCCACCACATTTCTTCTCAGGCTTCTTCTCATTTTTTTTCATAGACTATTCATCTCTAGGCTACCTCCTTGCCCCACTATTCTTTTCCTCTTTTCCTCTGTCCCTTTGCTGTGTATTTTCCTGCCAACATTTCTTCTCCTCCTGAGGCAATCATCACTAGCCACCTCTGGCTTCTGAGTCGTTGGAACTCTTGGGTTTGGCACATTGGTTTTTTAAAAACCACTGGATTAAGTGGAGTTGAAATTTACCACTAATGTTGGTAGTAATTATTTGGTAAAAATGATATTTGATTGGGGGGATTACTTTAAAGACCCAGAAGTGAATCCAACTTTTTAAAAAATTTTTTCAGTTTTGTATATTTGGTGAAATATACAAACTCCCTTGTATATTTTACCAAACTGATGGTTGTGCATCTGGCTCATGCCAGACAACTGCAGATCATAGATCCTGAACTATACTTTTTTGTTTGTCCTGGTTACTAGTGAGGCCTCTTCCTCCGGGGGACATTAGAATCAACTGTCAAAAGGCTTCTGTGA
This sequence comes from Cheracebus regulus, assembly GCA_963574635.1. Taxonomy (NCBI): domain Eukaryota; kingdom Metazoa; phylum Chordata; class Mammalia; order Primates; family Pitheciidae; genus Cheracebus; species Cheracebus regulus. Next base: position 94,173 of record CAUYQU010092736.1, on the reverse strand, counting down.
GCAGATGTACCCTTTATTGGAGAGATGAGGGACTGGTACTGCTTAATCGACTCAGATATCGACCCATTAACAGCAGGCTCTGGAATATGGTAATGATCTTTAGAGTAAAGTTAAGAACATTGAGGGATTCTTAATATTGCTGTGCAGGCCTCTGTGTTTTCATACAGCAAAATATGGAGTTTAAGAATATTTATCCCAAAAGTACATACTTGAGAACTATCAGAAAGTTATGTACATCCTCTATTGATTAAGAAATATCTTGGGCCAGGCGCCTGTAATTCAGCACTTTGGGAGACCGAGGCAGATGGATCATGAGGTCAAAAGAGTGAGACTATCCTGGCCAACATGGTGAAACCCCATCTCTGCTAAAAAAAAAAAAATACAAAAATTAGCTGAGCGTGGTGATGCACGTCTGTAGTCCCAGCTACTCAGGAGGCTGAGGCAGGAGACTCACTCGCTTGAACCCGTGAAACAGAGGTTGCAGTGAGCCAGGATCATGCCACTGCACTCCAGACAGTCTCAAAAAAAAAAAAAGAAAACAGTCTCAAAAAAAAACAGTCTCAAAAAAAAAAAGAAAATTCTTGAATTTTGATCTCTGATTCTGAAATTTTTAAAGCTTTTGTAAACCAATATTAATTTTCTATAGTTTATTTCTAGTAGAGGATTCATTTCTCCTTATTATTTTACCCTCTATCCTGTTATTATTTGTTAGCATTTTCAAAAGATATTGAAAAGAGAAATACTAAGGAATGTCCACAGAGATGTATATAGGATTTAATATTCCAAAGGAAAGGCCTACACTTTAATATAATATTAAACATTACATGTTTTAAAATAAAAGGTATAGGATTATGATTCTTTCCAGGATTTTTATAAAATTCAATTGCTTATAATAACAAAGGATCAGGTCTACATATAGTTTATATTCAAGAGAGTGTAACTAATTAAAGCGTTTTTTAAAAAGCCAGTTCTATTGTGTTAAAACATTCATCACATTCTAATTGTAATCAAATAAAAAAATAATCTCTAGTGTAGAAACTTCTCCAAGGTGTTTTGAAAGTTGGTAGTTTTCAATTTTTACTTGTTTTACAGCTGGTTTCAGGATCCTCACTGAGAACCTACATAGATGGGTTCTTTCCCAGGAGAGTTTATTTTATTTTTAATAAGAAGCTATTATTTCAGATTAATATCATATCTATTTAGTAAGACAGTCATTGATATTTCTTCTCATTGAATGGTAGATCTGAAAAACAGATAGGATCAAATGGCCTGGGTTTTTTTTTTTTCATTTTATGTTAAAATTATTTAAATTAGCAATCTAGTACTGATAGGCACTTAAAAAAAATGTCTCTTTCAAGGTTAATGTTACAAAGGCCAAAGGAAGACATGATTTGCTGGATCTGAAACCATTTACAGAATATGAATTTCAGATTTCCTCTAAACTACATCTTTGTAAGGGAAGTTGGAGTGATTGGAGTGAATCATTGAGAGCACAAACACCAGAAGAAGGTATGTGTCCAAAATATACATACATATCGGGGAGGAACTGAGGAAGAGAGTGGGAAGATGTAATGATTTCCTTGGAATAGAATCTTTAAAGTACTGGAGCTCAATCAAAAAGTATGATTGCATTAGTTAACAAGTTAATTTTTATATTAAGTATTGCTAGGAAATTTTTAACACTGGGTAAGTTCTACTTCTGTTTGCTATCAGTGATGTGGGTTACAGTGCTTGGTTATAACTCTTCTCTCTCTTACTATCTCAGTAACTTATTTCACAAAGCTATAACCAGTAATTAATATCATTTCTTTGTAGTTAAAGCTTCATATATTTTATATTTTTGATTCTTTGAAAAGTAATGTGGTTCAGTAAGCCAGATGAGAAAGAAGGTAGGCTGGTGACATATATTTCAAAATAAAATTTAGCATCCAGCAATCCTCTCTTCTCCAAATATTATGACATCATACTTCAAGCCTTTGATATTCACTGCTCCGATGAAAACCACCTGACCATCCATAGCTATGAAAAGGATGTCAAATGTATTTTTCAGTCTGATGAATTTTTCTTTTTTGGTAATTATTGGGAAAGGAATGTTACTGAAGTATAAGAAAATATTTTATTGAAGCAAAAATGCTTATATAAACTTTATGCCAATATTAAATCTTTGGAGACACAAGAAATAGCCATCTGAACATTAGTTTTTAAAAGCACTCATTTAGTAATATAGTAAAGATCCTTTCATTATTTATATAAATTTGGCTCAGAGGAAAAATTTTTGGCATATAATCCATTGTTCATTATCTGGAGATTTTGTAATATTAATGTGCAAAATCTAAATTCTTATTTGTGAAACTTATGGATATGAGTGCATGTAAACTAGCCTCAAAATTAAGTTGCATTTATTTTCTGTGAGCTACTAATGGTTTCTGATAACCAATGATACTTAGCATTGATACATCAATGACATTCAAGGAACTGAAGGGCCTTTCAGCAGAATATAATACCTAATGCATAATTTGCAGAATAATCTTATATTCTTCCTTACTTCTTGTATTAATTGCATTTTTTTTTTGAGACAGAGTCTTGCTCTGTTGCCCAGGCTGGAGTGCAGTGGCACAATTTTTTTGCCTCAGCATCCCAAGTAGCTGGGATTATAGGCATGCACCACCACACCTGGCTAATTTTTGTTATTTTCAGTAGAGATGGGTTTTGCCATATTGCCCAGGCTGGTCTCAAACTCCTGACCTCAGGTGATCCACCTGCCTCGGTCTCGCAAAGTGCTTGAATTACAGAATTGCATTTCTTTATATTAAAAAATTGTCTAAAAGTGAATTTATTCAACAAATGATAATTCATTACCACTTGTTTTATAATAAAATCTCTTAAATTAATGTTGAAGGACTTGCTTTCTGGTTGTCACTTTTATAATCCAGAGCTTACTCATCATATCCTTTTATTATACATAGTCAAAGTAATTTTTTAAAGACTATCTCATGAATTATATTTTGTTTATATATGTGGCACAGATAAAATTTCTGAAAATGGGCTATATTTTATATCCAAGTTCAACATAGTAAGTAGGCTGGGAAATATTTAAGTTATATCACATTAAGCTGAACTATAAACTAGGGAAACTCTGGGCTTGTGAATTCTTGTCATTCTTACTCACATATGATAATGACCTAGTTAGAGATGTGTGAAAATGTTTTTCTTTTCCTTTTCTTAAAGTGTTTTTCTGTTGAGTTAAAAATCCTTCAAGGCAGCACAGTAACTTTCTCATTTCCTATAAAATAAACCATCACAACAATGATGCAACTCATTATGGTTATGAACTCATGGATAATTATGAATTGAACCTAGGAAGCTGGCTCATTCAGTCATTGCAGGTATTCATAAAGAGAGAAACCCATACTCTGAGAACCACCAGCTTTACCAAGCTCTGTTGGCTTCCTTTCTATGTCTGAATCTCCCTTTTCTATATTTGATTTTTCTGTGGGCTGTCATAGGTCTTTTTTTCTCTTACTCTAAGCTGCTTGGTTTTCACCCCTTACCCACTATTTCTGTCATCAGTTTCTTTATGAAACACCAACTGATGTAAACCTAAAAGGTGTGAAATTTTTTTAGCATGTCTTCCTTTAACTCTTTCAATGTGTACTCATATGTAGCTTGGCATTTAAAAAAATTACTAGTGAGCTTTTTTTTAGGCACTCTTTAAAACTGTGAATGATTCTGTAATAAAGCTCTTTTTCTGCAGCCTTTGCTTCTCAAACTTGAGAGGAACGTAGCATCTCCGGTGGATTGGGTGCAGTTGTTTATATCATTTGAACAGTGAGTGAGGGCGTCCTTTACTCCATAGGGCCCTTTCCTATGTCATTAAATTCAGCTCCTATCCCTGAAAAACACTTTTAAATGACCACAAAATAAGGGGTAGAAAGAAAGAAAGTACTTTGCTGTGTTTAAGAGAACAGTCTTGAAATCAAATCCATCAAAGGCAGGCCTGACAGTGACACTGGGAAGAGAGCAGCCACATTTTTCTTCTAGTGGGAAAACATCCTTGAGTTTGGGCTCAAGGTGCCCAGACATGCTTGAGAATATGCACAGGTATTGAGGGAAGGTGATCGATCTCTCACCACTTAAAACACTCAGGAAGAGATGTAAAAATACCAATGAATCAGCTGTTCCTTAGCATTATCTTACCAACATGTGTCTCTGTTCATTCAGCATTTTAAAAAGTCTTATTTGCAGTTTTTGATCTTGCTCAATGCTAATACAGTTAATAAAGGAAGTGTGGCATGTTCATTCATACTTGGGGCAGAATAGTAAAGGAGAAACCCTCCCCCATCATGGTGAGGGCAGAGGTGAGGGGTGAAGGATCCCTGAAGCGGGGAGAAAATGAAGCGTTACCAGCTGCAGCCACCTCTTCCCACATTGAGAAGCTAGGAAATTCATGCACTCATTTGTAATTTAAAAATATTTATTGCCAAGATAAGATAGGTGTGAACAATTAAATATTAGAGGTTATTTTGGCATTTTAAAAAATTCCTAGTGAGATTTTTTTTTAGGTACTCTCTAAAACTGTGAATGATTCTATAATAGAGCTCTTTTTTGGCAGCCTTTTTAAATGACCGCAGACATCTCATAACAGTCTAGCTTGGGGGATCAGCAAACATTTTCTCTACAGGTCCACACAGTAAATATTTTCAGCTTTGCGGATCATATGATCTGCTACAACTACTAAAATGTGCTATTGTCATGTGCAAGCAGCCATTGGCAATACCTAAACAAATAGGCATAGCTGTGTTCCAGTAAAACTTTATGGATGCTGAAATTGGAATTTTACGTAATCTTCACATGTCACTAAAAAGGATTCTTCTTTTGATTTCTTTTCAACCATTATCAAGACCATTTGCTTACACGATGTATTAAAACAGGCAGAGGGCCAGATATGGCCCATGGGCCATAGTTTGCTGACCCCCAAGCTAGCTATATGTGAAAGCATCATATTTGTGTCATTTTGCCTAAGGCTTGAATGAATGATTCTTTTCTGTTCTGAAGAGACTTATATCAAACACTTTCACTAACAGGAAAATGTTATGTTTGAGATTCAGTAACAGTCCCTACCTCCTTCTCTCCTTCACTTGTTCTCCTCTAAGCTCAACACCTATCTTGGAAGGAAGGAATGATTGAGAACTCTTTTCAAGGAGTTATATGAAGAAGAGCAGAGATTTCAAACAATCTTTTGTTGTTTTTGTTTCTAGGATCTGAGATATTACAGTGTCTTTGCAAGGGGATGAAAAGGGTCCCGCAGAGAAGGAGAAGTTAATAGCACAGAGACGGTGGGGATAATGGCTTGAGACGGGTCTTTGATAAAGCGAGAGGGAGTGCGCCCCAGAACTCTAGCTAAACAGCTGGACCATGATGGAAGATGGTTCATCCACTGGGACATCAGTAGCACTGCTGTGTTAGAGAATTGGTTGGGGTAGTTTGAACGTTTTTATGGTGGAAAGAGGAAGGAATTTCCATCTGATTTGTTCCTTTGCTCAGTGATGTCTGAGGCAAAGTCATCTCTTTTTCATATTGGTGGCTTCTTCCACTTCAACCCTGCAGTTTTTTCCTTTACAGACAAAGTAGTTTCATCTGACTTCCATTTCTCATACTTGTATGTTTAGTCATTTGTACTCATTTTTTTTAAATCACTTGAACATATTGGCCTTTGGCTTTTTTTTTTCTCACGTGCTTATGATAGTTTTATTTGTATTTTGCCAGATAACATTGAGGTTAGAACTTTCAGTGATTCTGTGACGGTTGAATATCAAAGATTCTCCTCACTATTAGCCCTTATGTTGTTTAAGCAGCAGTGATTTGACACCTCTAGTCACGAAATGCTACACTTTGAGACTCATGCAGATTCAACTAATGGTTTCTCTCCCATAGAGGTATACACTGCAGGTGGGCACCATTAGCATTTCAGTTTACTTGCAATTTACCTTGTGAAAAGAGTATAATCCTAGAATTTGATTCTTAACTCTGTGATAATCTGTTAGGTTGTGGATTTTTAATGAGTCAATGAGTGTTCCCTTTAGATTTCTTACCAATATATAATTAACCAAAGACATGTACTGCTGTGGTACAAGTCACCTGGCTTTGACACTGAGCACACCCAGGTTTCCAAACCCTGATTGTGCAAATGTCCGGATTATCTAGTTTATGGAGGGCTTTGGTCAATGTAGTGAACTGTAACAGGAAAATCAGGGTCTTTGGAGAGAGCAAGACCTGGCCTCAGTCCTCAGCTTTGCCATTTACCAGACCCAAGTCTTTTGTAAATCACTTAACCTTTGCCAGCCTCTTTTGTCCTCCTCTGTAAAGCAGATGTAATCATAGGCAACCTCATGTTGTATGAGGGTTAAGTGAGATGATGGATATAAAGTGTCCAGACACCACCTGACAGTAGGTGGTGAGTGAATGTCACATCCCCTTTCCTTTGTTGCCTGTGCTTTTTCTCTTTTTGCGTCTAAGCTAGCAGATAGAAGTCCCCGGCTTGACTCCTGGGCCACTCTTCCTACTCCTGGAGAATTTAGAGCATTTTGAAAATGTTTTACATAAGCATTTCTTACCTCTAAGTCCTCACTGCAAAGGTAAATACTACCACTACTGGAAAAAGAGAGGAAATAAAAGAAGTGAATATATAGAAAAAATAAGAAAGGAGAGCAAGAGAGGCAGGAAAAGGAAGTGATGAAGGAAGAGGATAGAACAAAAAGCAGGCCCACCTGATGGGGATGCAAGTACTGCAGAGAAACCGTCAGCCTTCTCAGAGCCAGGCCCCTGAAAGGTACAGAGCCGAGTCTGTGGGCTCTGGGAAAAAACCGATTTGTGTTCAAAGCCTGGCATCTCTGGTGATGAGTTCTGGGACCTTAAGCAAGTTCCTTAACCTTTCAGCACTTCAGTTTTCAAATGCAGGAAACAATAAGAGCTACACGTGCTGGCACTCACCAGGTGTCAGCACACTCCCCTTAAATTCTCACTCCGCCCCTGTGATGTGTGGAATTCTCACCCTCATCTGACAGATCACGAACTAGCCGGAAGATGTGGTTAGCATTTGTTCAAAGTCATAGAGCTGAGTTTACCCTGCAGACCTGGCCCTGAAGCTCACACTGACTACTGCACTGAAGTGGCATCCTGGGTTTCAGGAGCGCAGGAGACGGAGCTGTGGGTGGGCCCACACAGCACCTGCCCCCTATGTGCTGGTACTTATGCTCCCTTTCTTCCTCTTTTGCTCCTATCTCCTGTTATCCAGGTGTTGGGACTTAACCAGATAGAAATTTCTATCTGGTTAGATGGAACTTTTTTTTTTTCGAGATGGAGTCTCGCTCTGTCACCAGGCTGGAGTGCAGTGGCGCGATTTCGCTTACTTCAACCTCCACCTCCCAGGTTCAAGTGATTCTCCTGCCTCGGCCTCCCGAGTAGCTGGGACTACAGGCATGTGCCACCATCCCCAGCTAATTTTTGCATTTTTAGTACAGACGGGGTTTCACCATTAGGTCAGGATGGCCTCCATCTCTTGACCTCTTGATCCGCCCACCTCGGTCTCCCAAAGTGCTGGAATTACAGGCATGAACCACCTCGCCTGGCCTAGATACAACTTTCTAATCCAGAAAATAACCCAGTGCAGCCTCACCTCAAATACACTCTAAGTTTCACTATTGAGGAAATTAGCTTGGCGCAGCTGAAGCCTGTTTTCAAGAGTTGTTTCTATTGGTTCACTCCTGGCTGTAAATCAAAACAAATCTAAGTGGCTTGATAGTAGAGAAAACAAAATTACTTCACCCACTCACGTGAGCATGAACTTATGCCCACACACACTCATGCTCACAGATACACACAGGAGTTGGTTATTTAGTCTCTTTGCAAGTATGTTTGGTTGAAATTAAGTTGGGCCATATTTGACCATTGTCTTATAGATTTGTGGTTATTTATTTAATCAGTTCAACCTGGGTTTTGGCATTAAACAGATAATATCACCTGATATGCATTCATTATTTAACAATTATTAGGAGCCTATTCTAAGCACCACACTGTGTATGTGGCATATTAAGTTAGACAGGCCCTCCCTTTAAGTAGATCATTGTCTAATGATCACAAACCAAATAATTATAACTACAACATGATAAGTCTAGGGATGGAGATGAACACAAGGTTATTTGTATTAGTGTATTTTTCGAAGACCAAAAAGTGTTTTTCTATATGAGTTGTATCTTTCTCTGTGGAGAATTCTTTCTGCATTTTAGTTATATATATAAAAAAGAACCACATGTACTTTATTTATTTATTTACTTATTTATTTATTGCTCTGTCTTATGGTGCTAAAGCCACATATACTTTCCTTGGATTCTTTTAATAATACATGTTTTAAGAATAAGTTAAGTTTGAGTGCAGTGGCTCAAGCCTTGGGAGGCTGAGGTGGGTGGATCACTTAAGCTCAAGAGTTCGAGACCAGCCTGGGCAACATGATGAAACCCTGTCTGAACAAAAAATACAGAAATTAGCCAGGCATGGTGGCACACACCTGTAGTCCCAGCTATGCAGGAGGCTGAGGCAGGAAGTTGTATCTAGGCCAAGCGAGGTGGTTCCAGTAGGCAGAGGTTGCAGTGAGCCGAGATCGCGCCACTGCCTTCCAGCCTGAGCAACAGAGTGAGATCCTGTCACCAAAAAAAAGTAAGTAAAGAAACAAATTCCTCATCATTTCTTTAGAAATTTGTTTTTAAGGTAACTTTTTTTTTTTACTTTTTGGCCAAAGATATATTTTTTCATTGTTAAGAAAAAGAAAAAATACTGGAACACACACAAAAAATTGAAATTGCCCTCTAATTCTACTCTTCCAGAATTATTTAAAAACGTTTAAAGCTTTTCTACTGAGTAAATATGTAAAAATGTCTCTTTTTCTCCTTCGAAACAGAGCCTACTGGGATGTTAGATGTCTGGTACATGAAACGGCACATTAACTACAGTAGACAACAGATTTCTCTTTTCTGGAAGGTAAGTTTTCAGTGTCAACTTAAAGCTCAAGGGAATAATATTAGTTTCAAGACAGAAAAATACCTATTTGCATAGTGGCTTTGATAGGAGGCTTCAATGACCGCTAGAGCTCATTTTCTCAGACATATTCATGACACACCACACAGTGTCATGTGCCTTTGGTGGATAAGGGTGAGAGCTGAGTTCCTTCCTCCACACAGTCACATCCTTTCAATCCGACTGGCTGTAAGATCAAGTCTCTTTCCACCCCCCGCATTCCCACCTGCTGACCCCAGCTACATCATCTGTTCTGACTGTGGTCCCCTCTCTGCCCGCTCCCATCTCTCCTACATAAATACGCCCAGCAGTGACCATGTCATCTTACTTATTCACTCTTCAGGAAACAAAAGATGAGAAAGCTGCGGATGGGGATATTTAATAATAGTTTTAAGTCATTGAAGAGGGAGAAAGAGGAAAGAAAGCTACCCTACTATAGGAATACTAATAGTGGTAGAAAATAATACAACCAGGCCAGGTGCGGTGGCTCATGCCTGTAATCCCAACACTTCAGGAGGCTGAGGCGGGTGGATCACAAGGTCAGGAGTTAGAGACCATCCTGGCCAATATGGTGAAACTCCGTCTCTACTAAAAATACAAAAATTAGCCAGGCGTGGTGGTGAGTACCTGTAATCCCAGCTACTGGGGAGGCTGAGGAGGAGAATTGCTGGAACCCAGAAGGAAGGGGTTGTAGTGAGCCAAGATGGTGCCACTGCCCTCGAGCCTGGGTGACAGAGCAAGACTCTGTTTCAAAAAAAAAAAAAGAGAAAATAATATAAACAGGAATAGAAAGCAGACCTTTCTCAGGAATGGTAGTAAAACAGTAGTAAATTAACCTTCCAGAAGACAGGGAAGCCTGACATTATTATAGAATGTGAAAGTTTCACAAAGCATTGAAAGATGGCATTGCCATTTTATTTAATCTTCACAAAAACCCCCTGAGGTAAGTACTGGTATGCCCGCTTACCAGTGAATGAGAAAACAAGTGAATGAATGAAAAGAACGAGTATCAACAACAAAGAACACAAGAAACAAAGAGGGACATTACATAGTGGTGAAAGGATCAATGCAACAAGAAGAGCTAACTTAGTTTTTATATAACTCCCTCATAACATTCTACACATTTACAATACTTGTATTCCTCAGATTTTAGTTACTTGGGTAATCATTTCTCTGTCTCTCATTGACAAACGTTGATCTTGAGTGATTTTTAGCAAAGGGTAGAAATTAATTATTTCTTATCATTCTCAATATAACTACGTTAACCGTATGTCTAATTGGAAGAAGGAAAGTTTTTTATTTCTACCTATGAAGCACTGAAAGAACCTATTAACTTTGTTACAAGGAGAAAATATACATTTGGGGAATGGAGGAATTCAATTCTAATCTTGGCTTTTTCTTTACTTAATCCCTGTAGGCATCAATTTTCACATTTGCTATAAAAGATATTTATATTATAATTTATATAAAACCCTTTCCAGTTCTAATTGCTTAGTATTGTCCCTTTATTACTAGGACTTGTAAAAGGGAGAAAGAATTTCTAGTTGTATTATAGTCGTATGGGGAGTTCCTATCCCATATTACATTTGACCAGGCCTTTTGGTGATATAAAATGGCTGAGAATGTGAATATCTGGAACACTTCTTTTTCAATTTCATATGTATTCTCAGAATCTGCACGAATTACTTTAGCTGCTTAAAATAAACTATTTCTTCATAAAATCAAGTTTAAAAGGAGGAATCTATAGCAAAAATTTATGTGCTATTTGCTTGTTTGTTTCTTTAACTGAGTTACATGGCTTTTCTGGTGTGCACTATTCAACGTGGGAACTTAAAATGCAACGCTTAAACATGTGTTCAACACAAAATGCTTTATGAGTTTTCTAAAGATGTCACAGTCATTTTTTGTGTTCTAATTTTTTGTTCTTAAATACAAATAAAACACGAACAGTAAAGACTAATATTTCGTTACATGCTATGGTCGATAGAAAAATTAACAAGAAATAACATAAAATATTACTATGTTTTGAAAAAAAAGTTTGCATTTTCTAGATTTGAAAAACTTCATTATTTAATAAAACAGGGAGACCAATAATGTAGTGATATGTGATTTCACAGGATTGTATATCAACAGGATTTTCAATGAATCAGAGCTTATATGTCATGTAATAATCAGAGGAAGAATTCCCAGGACGCACATCAAGTGGGAGATTTAAGCAAAATCTACACTTGAGAGAAATAAGATAACTAATTTTATGTATAAAAAAAGACGGAGATGATCAGCAGTTTCAGATAGGTGGAAAAGTTTGGGTACAAGGATTAGACCCTTATAGAAAAAGAACACAAACAGCCTTAATAAAAAGGTACAGTCAACATTGTCTCCGTAAGTGACAACAGTTGAAATAATAGGTTATGAAAATCTTTCTCCACTTTGAAAGTCCTTCAACTTAAAGAAAATTGCCAGGACGCTGCAAATAGCAATTAACTAATTACAGATATTGTCCTTAGAGGCTTGGGCACAGGTGAATAACTGAATTAGTGGAGTAGAATTAAATATAAATTATTGAACAGACATGTAAAAGACTATTAATCTGATTAAGCATAAATGAAATCATATTTTATATCATATTTTTACTTTTATTGATTTCATACTTTCAAATTGATGATATACATTTGCAAAAACTTAATTTCCTAAGAATCAGACTATTTTTGAAGAAACACATTTATGTACTCTTTGTTTAGTAAGATTGGAAAACCTGGTAAGTCAGTTGAAATAGTAATTTTTCAACCTCTCTTTCAATAGATTGAGGTGTTAGAAGTGAAAACTGCCTAATTCATTTCCACACAGTGCCTGGAATGCACCAAGCATTGATAAACGTATGCCTGAATAAATGAACGAATGAGTGCAAGTTAATTACCTGATCAGAATTTTTAAGACACATTAGAGCTAAAATAAAATATCACCTTATTTGATTTGCAGGCAAAAAAAAAAAATGAATTTATACCCTCTAACAAGATCCCCTCTTAAGCCAGGAGTGGTGGCTCACACCTATAATCCCAGCACTTCGGAAGGCTGACACAGGCAGATCACCTGAGGTCAGGAGTTCAAGACCAGCTGGGCCTAACATGGTAAAACCCTGTTGCTACTAAAAATTAAAACAAAAAAATATATAGACATGGTGGTGGGAGCCTGTAGTTCCAGCTACTAGGGAGGATGAGGCAGAAGAATCTTTTGAACTTGGGAGGGGGAGTGGAGATTGTGCCACTGCACTTTGGTCTGGGCAACAGTGCAAGACTCTGTCTCAAAAAATAAAAAAATAATAAAAGGCTGAGCTTGATGGCTCAAGCCTGTAATCCCAGCACTTTGGGAGGCTGTGGCAGGCAGATCACCTAAGGTCAGGAGTTCATGACCAGCCTGGCACACATGGTGAAACCCCATCTCTACTAAAATACAAAAAAATTAGCTGGGCATGGTGGTGGGTGCCTGTAGTCCCAGCTACTCGGGAGGCTGAGGCAGGAGAATTGCTTGAACTAGGGAGGCGGAGGTTGCAGTGAGCCGAGTTCGCGCCACTGCACTCCAGCCTGGTGCCTGGAGAAGGAGTGAGACTATGTCTCAAAAAAAAAAAAAAAAACGGAGAATCAATTGAACCCAGGAGGTGAAGTTTGCAGTGAGCCCAGATGGTGCCATTGCACTCCGGCCTGGGCAATAGAGCAAACTTTTGTCTCAAAAAAAAAAAAAAAAAGTAAAAGGAAAGATTCCCTCTTAGTCATTTTAGATTGGCTAATCCCTGAAAACAATCTTTGAAACTCTGAGATTGAAAGATCATTTTTGATTAGCACTGAGGGAAAGTATGTATTCCATTGAAATTTTCTTCCTCATCCTCAACATTAAAACCAACGGTTGAATTACACAAAATACCAATACTCAAGTTAGGGTCCTCTGAATCCTCTGTAATGTTTTAAGCCTTTTTTTTTTCTGGCCATCAATGTTCAGTGAGACTATATTTGATAAAAAGAAAATAAATCCTCTAAGAGAGATGCTTCCAGTCTGGCAGTCAAGTATAAATTTGAGTCATTCCATTTTATTTGTTGACAAATATGCCAGCTGAAAGCAAGAAGTGGTTGTAAAAAATTTGTTATCATTTATACATAATAATCATTCACAGGCAGAGCCACAAATTACTTTGTTGACCGTCTAGAGCTTTCTTTTCATGCCAAATCAAAAAGATGTAATTCCCAGTGTGTTTATATACTACTTTTAATAGAGTAGCATTTTCTTCATTTACAGTTGGTGTGTCCTGCTACTCTGGTCTTCTAAACATAGTTTAGAATTAAAAATAATGGAGAAAATGAATTCTGGGTTACAGAAATAGCTGTTATGAAGACTAAGTATTAGAACATCATTTAGAGTTTATTTCCCTAATTTGCATACAATTCTAACAACTTTGATTATCTGATTTCTTAAACACTGCAGATTAGAAAAAGGAAATTACAAGAAAGAAGGCTGCCAGGATCCTAGAGTGTAACCATGTGTGTGATAGATAGAAATAGACATTAGAATGTGGGCTTCATCCTGAATAATAATTCTTTGTCATAATAATATTTTACAGTGTAAAAGAAAAGAATTTTTACATTTATTAAAATGATAAAGAAGACTTTACTCAAAACTATTTCAATAGAGGTCAAGACTATTGTGATAAGGAAGAGAGGTTAAACTCAACTTTGAATAAAACAGAGACAAGCAGTGATTTGTAACTAAGAGTGAATACAAATTACTAAGAGGACTTGTTAAATAGGAAGGGTGGGGAAGAAGTACTTACTTGGATATCAAGAGTGGCAGGATTCTCAATAAACTGGTTTAGCAGAATTCTTTGATAGAAGTGGACTCAACTTGTTACTGGGAATTCTGCACTGGAATGGCTTATTTAACGGAAGGGATTAACAGATTAACAGAGCTGGAGCTCTGGACCAACAATCTCAGTTCTTGTGATAGTAAGCAAAGAACAGAAGACTAATACCAAAATGTAAGTTCAAAGCAAAGTTTATTGAAGCACAGTAATACACTCTCAGAGGGAGAGTGGGCTGATTTCTGCTAAGTGAAATCAACACTTTTTTTGCAGAACTCAGCGTGCTTTTATGGGTTTGTGGGGAGGGCGGAGGTTTGGGCTGTGTCTGAATGACAGGATAATATTTGATTGGAGTTTAGGTTAGATAGCTAAATTGAAACTGCATACGTTTTTACTCATAATTCATTAAGAAAACCCCACTCAGGGAGCAAAATCACAAGTAAATTTTATTATAATAAGCTTAGGGTAAAATGAGCTTAGGGTCAACTCAAAGATACAGTTTTAGGTTACTGAAGTCACACCACTTTAGGGAATTTTCACCTATGCCCTAGTTTCTCCTTCTACAGGATGTGCCAACTAGAGCTTCCGGTTGCATGAATGTATATTTCTAACCTATACAGAAAGAAAGAATGGGGATGTATGTAAGCATTGGAGTAAATGTACCAGCGAAATGTCTTCTTTTGGAACTTACATTAACTTAGTTGCTAACTCAAATCATACGTTTCCTACAGGTCTCATGTCCAGCTTATACTTCTTCCATAATAAAAATGTAATTTCTATCACAAGTAACATTGTATTGAAACTATCTTTTTTAAATGGGAAATAAGTTGGTGAATATTAGATGTTAACTTTTTTTCCTTAGAAATGTGAGTGTAAGTGCTGGAGTTTCAGAGTTTTTATGTTAAGGCTAAATAATAAGAAAACATATTAATTATATATTTAGTATCTCATGAATTTCAGAATATAAGACTAAACCCATAAGCCCAGGGCCTTCATATAAATTATGTATACATTTAATAAAAATAAAGGCATAATTTATAAATTGTAGTTCAGGTCAATAACATCTCCCACAATATCGATTGATATATCTGTAACTGCTCTAGGTCGTGTTTTAAAATATAATACCTCCTCTTTTGTATTGTGTCATTAAGAGAAACATATTCAAACTTCTTTTTAAAAGAAGAAAAAATGTCTACATATATTAGGTATGTACACATTTATATGTATCAACATTCAGACACATTTGTAAATGTACAACAAATTCTTGCAGATTTAGAATAAAAATAATACAATTCATATTCCATAGGTGACTATTAAATACTCCTGTAAAGTCTAGGGCAAAAATAAGAAAACCTTATTATCTTTCATATTTGTCTATGAGAAAGAATGTATATATAATTGAATTGCTCATGAGAAAACATTAATAATTTATAACAATATTTTCTAACATATTACCAGGAGTATTTCATTTACTTATTAAGCTTCAATCTTACAACATTTCCACATACAACTTTGAAAATCAACACAGTATGCCTAAGAACTTTTAATTTGCTTAAATATATGTGTGTATATGTACATTTTTAAAGTATATTGTTCTTGTTGGGTGCGGTGACTCGCACCTGTAATCCCAACACCTGAGGTCAGGAGATCAGCCTGGCCAACACAGTGAAACCCTGTCTTTACTAAAAATACAAAAAAATAGCCAGGCATGGTTGCACACACCTGTAATCCCAGCTACTCAGGAGGTTGAGGCAGGAGAATTGCGTGAACCTGGAAGGCACAGGTTGCAGTAAGCTGAGACTGCGCCATTGCACTCCAGCCTAGGTAACAAGAGTGAAACTCTGTCTCAATAAATAAATAAATGTATATTGTTCTAACAGAAGTCTCATCACATTATATACGGTCATATGGGATTATATTTTGTTTTAAGTACTATCTACATTATTACTCATTATCCAAATCCTTATATTAAGTCCTGTAATTTAAATATAAAATAATGCATTGAAATGTATTTTCTGCCAATGCAAAACTAAAAGCAAACCAAATAACTCATATCAAAAGAAAATGAATACACACACGCATCACCACACAACACATACACACATACTGAAGCAATCTCTAATATTAACGTATGCACTTCTTACATGTATTCTGCTATATGCATCTATATGGATAGACATTTAAAACACTGGTCAGTTTTTTGTCACCTTGCTATGTGCTTGTTCAGCACCTCACACTACATATGAAAAAACTCATTGTATTAGTCTGTTCTCACCCTGCTAATAAAGGCACTTCTGAGACTGGGTTATTTTTAAAGGAAAGAGATTTAATTGACTCACAGTTACAAATGGCTGAGAGGCCTCATAATTATGGTGGAAGGCAAATGAGGAGCAAAGTCACATCTTATATGGCAGCAGGCAAAAGAGCATGTACAGGAGAAATATCCTTTATAAAACCATCAGATCTCCTGAGACTTACTCACTGTCATGAGAACAGCATAGGAAAGACCTGACCCATAATTCAATTACCTCCCACCAGGTCCTTCCCATGATGTGGGAATTACGAGAGCTATAATTCAAGTTGAAATTTGAGTGGGGAAATGGTCAAACCATATCATTCATTATTCTTTATTGTAATTACTTTCTAACATTTATATTTCTTACTACTATGTAAATTACGTGAGAGCAGGATTTATGTCTTTTCTCATTGATGTTCCAGCTTGAGTACCTAACCCAGTGTACAGCACATAGTAGGCTATCAATTAGTGTTTGTTGAATGAATATATAACTGTTAGGTCTTTTCAGATGTTGTTGAGAAGTTTTTATTTCTAAATTATGTCCAGTCAAACAGCTTAAGAATGCATTATAAATGAATCGAAGAGCACAGAGTTCTTAGAAATCTGGGGAAAAAATTACTGCACTGATGAACATGAAATTTAGTGGCCAAAATTAGCAGTTTGAAGTAAATCTCTTTAGGAGTTGTGGGCTTTCAAATTTAAGAGAATAAATAGACAAAAATGTTTTAGGAATTTTTGTTTATGATTTGGAAGTATTAAGAAACATTCAATATCTTGGCCATGAAGGAATAGTGTTTTCCCTCATTAAGTTTGGTAAGAATGTGGTCTAAATAATGGTATAAAAAACATGCTATAGTAAATATTCCAATTAATGTTTCAAAAAGACATTTTGTAAATATTTTGATTTTGATAAGTTCATAAACATTTTAAAATCAAATTTCCTAAATTTCAATGTATCTGAATTAAAGTTTAAGTTGGACCTTTTATTTTCAATTTATTTCAAAACAAATATTTTAACGTAAGTTTAACAGCACCATAAATTGTTTCAATGAAAACTAATGTTTTATAACACAAAGTACTTAGAGCCACAGCATCTATATGAACAGAAAACTGTGATTAGAAGAGCTATCATCTTGCTTTATATTTCTGCATATTTGTGACATGGTAAAAGCCTCATAAAACTGCATACCTCAACCATACCTCGGCTTTCCGTTGAAACTGCTCTCTGTAACCCTGATGTGACAGGCGAGCAGTCCAAACCCACGTCATCTTGGCCCCTGCGACTTATAATAAGTAACCAAGGTCTGTAATTTCCACCCTACCCAGACATTGTGTAAACTAACGCTTATCCTGACTTCTGTGAACCACTTAAGTAACAATCAGAATGTCAAAAGTCCCCTGGCCCTCCTAATGTCCGAAGCCCCTCACCCTCACCCCTGCCCAGGAGGTGGTTTACAGAATGTCCAAAGTCCCCTGGCCCTCAGAATGTCCAAAGCCCCTTGCCCCAACCCCCGCCCAGGAGGTGGTTTACTGGTATAAAATGTCTTGACACCCTCCTTTCGGGGCCACGGGTTAGAGAGACGCGAGTCCTCCATGGCCGCTGGCAATAAAGACCCTGTAATTTGGCCTAGTCTTTGTCTCGGTGGTGATTCTGCACTCGCTCGGTTACAACATATTGCTCTTTAAGAAAACCATGTAAAGAAATTTATATACTTTATACCATCAATAACATTCAGTTTGCAGTGCTTTTAAAAACACAGATAATAAACATAAAGTACTAACAGTTTGTTATGTGGGCTGTCAAAAACTCATTTGAATTCATTGGGGAGATACAATGCACTGAGTTTGAGACAAAAAGTGCACTTAATATATGCAAAAATATGTATAATCAAAATATAAATTATTTTCCAAAAACAATGACATTATCACAGGATTGATTTTTGTTAGCATTCTTCAGCACATTAAACAAACTATAGTGTGTGTTTTTGGTATTATTTTGGAATATTCACTTCTTCCATAAAGAAAAAGATGTACCCATTAGATAAGATGAGACTCATAACGAAAGTTAAGTTAAAATGCCCATCAGTGGTGGATTGGATAAAAACACACACCATGGACTACTATGCAGCCATAAAAAAAGAACAAGATCATATCCTTTACAGGAACATGTTGGAGTTTAAGACTATTATCCTAAGCAAGTTAATGCACTGAGAGAATACCAAGCACTGCCTGACTTATCAGTAAGAGCTAAATAACAATAAAACATGGACACCAAGATCGGAACAAGAAATATTGGAACCTACTTGAGGGTAGAGGGTCACAGGAGGGAGATAATTAGAAAAAAAAACAACTATTGTGTACTAGGCTTAGTACCTGAATGATGAAATAATCTGTACAACAAACCCATGACACAAGTTTACCTGTAAAACAAACTTGCACATGTACCCCTAAACCTAATTAAAAGTTAAAAAAAGTTAAGCGTATGTAGTAAGCTATCTAGTAATTTACGAGAATCAGAATGCATTGGATATGTTAACTATAGACAGTGTACATGTAAAAAGCTAATTAGTCAGAAATTATATGACTTATTAATGTGTATATTAAGTTAGTACCCTTAAACCACACCAGTGATTCAGAATTACAATGTACAAAATGAGAGAAATAGAAAGACCAAGTCATTATTATACACAGGCTGATAGCTCCATTACCCCTAAATCAGCCACCTATTTGGTAAAACCAGTTTTTATGTGGTATACTTTTGCTTGTCTTGCCTTATGGCAAGTGTGTGTCATTAGCACGGGGGCCCCTTGCTCAAACCTGCACTCTGGTACTCATGAGCATACCATTTGTGTGGAAGGCTCATGTGGTAGAGAGATAAACAGTATGCATTAGCATTATACAATCCAGGACTCGAGTAGTTTTGCCTTTCTGCTCACTTATACCTTATCCTAACTACTTTAAGCTGCCCCATGACTTTTTTTCTGACTGTGTTTTAAACTGATGTAATATGAGCATTTTAATTTGACCTGTGAGCCTTTCTGTTTCTGTTCTGTGACATTTGGAATGGTTTGCCTGATAGGGCACTTACAGGCTACAAGTCTATGAAAGTAATTCAAGATCTTCTTTAATTTTCAAACAACAAATAAGCTATAGAAATGTCCCATGCATTGCTTAGTTTAGTGCAGAAGAAAGAATGTACTAACAATTGATCGATTATCTCTCTCTCTCTTCCTATATCTCTAGCTATAGATATGTGTGTATATGTATGTGTGTATATGTATAGATATATACATATGTATACATGTATTAGGCTTTGTTGTTTTTCACTGTGAGGAAGAAATATATGGGAAGTAGTGTGATTAGCAGCTCTGATCCTGATTTGGCTGTGTGGAATTCATGGCTCAGTTGTCATCAGTTTGCATATTCTTGTGTAAATAAATATTTTCTTCAAACCTAAACTTTCTCATTTAAAAAGTAGGGCTAATAAATGGTCTTGCTTCCATAGCAATTGTAGTTTTTACAATTACAATTGTAAAATATTTGAAAAATGCTTAGTAAAAAAGCCCTGTAAGTGAAAACATCCAATAACAGTTGTTAAGGGAGATAAAAAATAATACTTTTTATGAATGAGGCAAATAAGTCAGACTACCATTATGGAAAAGACTATGTGTTCTTCTAAAGAGTAATAAATATAATAAATAAGAACGATGACAAGCTATTTTTATGCAGTTGTCTGAGTGTGGATAAAATAAGTCTGCCCTCTTCTAATACTTCAGCTGGCAAATTTGCCAGGACAAAAGCAATTTTTCTTTATGTTATAGCTTCTATATTTAACTAGTGTTTATTATTATAAAAATGGTTGACAACAATAAATCTGGGCTTTTAGTTGTTTCCTTATCAATAGATTCAACTTGGGTTTTGATTAGTTGCCTACTTTTTATCTATTGATGGGTTATATCTATTTCTGGAAAGGTATAATTGGGTTCAATTCACATTACTTTCATTTCTTCAGGGGCACAAGGAAGAAATTTATATAATAAAGATGATAAAAATAATTAAGTATTCTATAGATAATCTATAATATTAATGTAGTTTAAGGTTGTTGTGTACAAAATAGTTAAAAAGCACATTTAAAAAATGACTGATATGGCCAAATAAACCTCAGAAATAAAGTGAAGGTACAATTCCAAATATAGGAAAAGCATGAGAATAGAGAGGAATTTGCTGTGAAGGACTGTGGAGGTTCTGGGACTTTTATCCTACTTAGTAGCTAACAAGTTAGCTTGTTACTGTTTCATGAATACTGGCAGAGACATGAGACCCCTGGGCCAGAGACATTTTACTTCATTACTCATCACAGAAGCAATAGCCAGAAGTTCATGTTCATGTGCTCCTTCTGTGTGCAGACAGGAGCAATGCAGGGCTGTGTGATGGATGACCATAATCTATTGGGTTGTTAATGGATAGAAACACTAAGCGAGTGGAGTTCACTGCTTTTATAGCAAGCAGAGACAAGACTACATTTTGTCTAGGAAAGGGGTTATGTCCTCCCTCATGTTTGCTTGCTGAGAACACATGTTGGTAAGTATCCCAGGTAAAGAATGATCAGAGCCATGCATTCTCGTTATAGCCAGGAAGAACATACAGGATTAATTGTGCATTACCTCTCCTAATGCCAACCAATGCTTTGAGCTTGAAGAAAACTGTGAGCAGAAAAAAAAGAATTCATACTTCTCTATTTCCAGCAACACAAACAATGACTGGCTCACGGTAGGCTCAATAAATATCCAATGTCATAACTGAATAATTAAGAACAAGCTGGTACTTAGAATGGTATAAGGGGGTTACACATGGCCACAAACACCCTGTTCGGGGACGTCACCTTAGTTGAGAAATCACTGAAGATTGTTAGTAAGGAAAGAGCATGTTCAGATTTACAATTTGGAACAATCACTTTGCCCTCAATATGATGATGGATTTAAGGGAAGCAAGACTTAGACAGGGAGACAAATTAAAAAGCTATTGCAACAGACAGATTAGGTGATGATAAGGCTCTAAACTAAGAAATTATTAGGCAGGGCAACATGAAAAGTGATTTTAGCAATATTTAGAGAGCAGCACACAAACGCAATAATCAAAGCTTAATAGCGTCTATCTGGGGTAGACGCTAAGATAATGCATAGTATCATCACTTGAGACTGGGTCAATATCTTATGTATGAATCATAAATTCAAAAGTCATGAAGTTTTAATTATATCCATTCAAATAAATATATTTTTATAAAACAAATTTTATTTAATTTTCTAATAGATTTTATACAAATATTATTTTTTAAATTTATGATACCAAAATTAAACATTTAAAAGTTCTTTTATAAATGCCTTTAAATATAGCAATAGCTTTTTTCTTTCTTACAACATCAAAATTCATACTTAAAACTGAATTCTGTTTTCTACACAGATTTTTTCTTTCTCATGTCTTTCACGTCCTACTTAAATTATTCCTGTGATGATATAGCAAAGTAAACTGTTCAGCTATGTTATTTATCTTTTAAAAGATGAGTAATTTACTCATTGGTAATCATGTGGCTGATAATCTTTGTTTTGATAAATTGCTTTTAGATTATATTTCTCAAGCCAGAAGCTTCATTATATTTGGTTACAAAGAAAAGTAAATTTTAAGAATAGCTATAAATAACACACTTATTAGTCCTCTTCAACAAGGAGTACATTATTCTTCTCTACCAAAACCTGGTGAAATTTTAGGGTTAAAAAACAGCATTTAAATGAAACAAAGCTATGTATGTATGTAGAACCATGACCTGTAAACATTTGCATAATCTGGGAGATTTACTAAGTAGACATTCCACATAGTTTTTAATGGATAAAGAAATTAGTATTTCCTTATGTTTTTGTGTATTGCTGCATTCTAACATCAGCATAGTGTTCCAAGTAAGTTTATTTAATGAAATTAACTTTCAGGTTTTTGATGGCTTAAGGGAAAAAAAAAGGCTGATTTATTTATATAAAAACCAAAAATATATTTATTTTATTTATTTTCATGTTTTCCATGGCAGTCTGTGACAAACAACCCTCCACTCAAATGAAATATGTTCTTTTATTTTGCTTTTGATCCTTTGTTGTAGGCTATCACAATTTTTATTAACATGACTGTAAATTCTCAGAGGAATAAAATTAGTAGGAAAATCTGAAATTCAATATTTTTCTCAAAGGGAAACAGTATAAATGGGAGTTTAGTAATGAATCACATATCTATCATTTATTGAGTTATTTGAGTAACTGGAAACATATCAATATTTAAGTGGACTAATTTTAAACTCACACAAAATGGCATAAATGCCATATTATTTTACCATAATGATACATGTATTTGCAGATGGTGTCTCTAAAATACCAAATGAATGTCTAAGGAAGAATGTAGCTGCCTAGATTTTCCATAGTAGAGAAGACAGTAAAGAAAATTCTGCCACTTTTATTATAAATTAAAGGAGGATCCTTCATGAGAGATCTGAGTTTCCAGGAATGTCGGGCTGACATTTATGAAATTGATTTGTCTTGACATTTAGAAGAATTCCACCGAATTATGTGTACATGTTCTAACATTATGTAAACCAAAATACCTTTGTAATGTTTTAAGCTTTTAAAAGAAGATGGCTGTTTTAAGAGACAGAGAACAAGACTTTTTATGTGCAAGCGGACTTTTTATGTGCAGCGGACTTGGAAAAGGAAACGACATCGGCTATAAAGTTGGATTCCAAAGCAAAATAGATCAAAATGTCAAACTATTGAAACAGTGTTAGAGGTTTTTATTGTATTAAAGAATACTTTAAAGTTTTGATTTGCAGGGTAGAGGGAAGACCATGTGCCATATTAAAAAGAGGACAAAAAGATTTTAGGTTAAGCCATATAAAATTGCTGATGTTCAACCACTGACTTATAAAAGAAGCAATTTCGAGTGATGTAAAATGATAGCTATTATTTAGTAAGTGCTTTCAGACTTACATATCTCAAAACATTCAATTCCTCAAAAACCAGAGGCTGCTGCTGCTGATGCCCTCATTCTACAAATGAGCAAATGGACACAAAGACACTAAGTGACCCACCCAGGGCCACACAAGACAAATGTATACCGGAATCCAATGTGGCTTTACAACTGTGGTTTGAATGGTGATGCTGGTATTTTTCAAAGGGGTGAGGGGCTGGATGTAAAACGTTTTAAGCATCATGGGGTTATAGTACATGCTGCTTAGAAATACTGTCCTAGCCCTTTTGTAAGAACTCAGAAGGTCTCTCAGTCTAAAGGTATGACGGCAAGCTAGTAGGTCATGAGTTTACTCTAAACAATGCCTTAAGATAACTAATGTGGAGGCAGGTTCAATATAAGATAAGGCTGGACAAAAGACTGGAGGGGGAAGATTGATTAAATCAGTAAGATACATAGACCTCGCCTAGCACAGTGGCAGTGGGAAATGTGAAGGTGAGCATAAAAACAGGAAGCATTGCAAAAGGAATATTTACCTACTCATGGGGTATGACAGTAAAAGAGAGAATGAAGCGCAGTAATTATTTTCCCACTCAGTTATCTTCAAGTTGTTAGAAAATAAAAAGGACATGTGGAAAAGAATCTTGAATTTGATGTGATCAGTAAAGCAATTCAGTGTTTCATATGCTATCATACGCCAAAGCAGCTTTTATTTTGCTTTTTTGTTTTATTTGTTTTTTTTCTTTTTTCTTTTTCTTTTTCTTTTTTTTTTTTTGAGACAGGGTCTAGCTCTGTTGTCCAAGCTGTAATGAAGGGTCACAGTCATAGCTCACTGCAGTCTTGACCTCCTGGGCTCAAGTGATATTCTCACCTCAGACTCCGGCCTGTGGCAGCTTTAAAGTTTGTTTTGTAATAAGACATGAAATAACATACTTTTGTATGTAATACATGCTTAATAAAGGATGTATTCTGGCTAGGTGCAGGGACTCATGCCTATAATCCCAGCACTTCGGGAGGTTGAGGTGGGAGGATCACCTGAGGCCAGTAGTTTGAGACCAACCAGCCCAACATGGTGAGATCCTGTTTCTAATAGAAATGCAAAACTTAGCTGGGCACAGCGGCACATGCTTATAGTCCCAGCTACTCAGGGTGCAGGAGAATTGCTTGAATCTGGGAGACGAAGGTTGCAGTGAGCTAAGATCATGCCACCGCACTCCAGCCTGGGCAACAGAGTGAGACTCTGTCTCAAAAACAAACATTAAAAAACATGTATTCCGTTGATATTTTATAAAATGTTGTACATTTCTTTTAGGAGCTTAATTTTGATTTATGTAAGAAATTCCTCAATATTTGGAAGAGGCAAAATTTAAATAACTATTAGCTTGCTCTCAACAATGCTAATAACTATTATATAACATCTCTTCACTAAATATTAACACAAACATTGTTCACTATTATGTGCAAAATTTAACAAAGTGAAGTATTATGGTCTTTTCCTTTCAGAGCATGCCTATAGTCACATAAATGTATACACATGTGTGTATGTTAACATCTGAATATTCTTCATAGTTCTTTACTTTAGATTTATTCTGAAAAACCCAACTTCCTAAAAATAAGTGTATATATTTGAGCACATGCCTGAAATGATACTCAAAACCAAAGAAAACAAATACACAAAATACTTGATAATAGGGACCTTGTCATATATATGCATATGCTTGTTTCTCAAGGCCAGGCACAGTGCTTTGCACTTGTAGGTGATGGGCAAATGCTTATGAGAAACAAAACAAAATAAAACAAACAAGAAACAAAAAACTGGGGAAGGAAATCCAGTTGGTCAAGAGATAAGCTTGCATGGGATAGGCATTTCGTAATCATGAACAGCTTTTCTATACTATAGGTTTTTCAGTAGAGGTATTTTCATTTTCATGTTTTTAATTGCCTTCCATAATATCATGACATACAATTCCTTGAGAGTAATGTCTTTGTAATATATTGCTGGATAAATATTCCCAAAGCCCTGTTACAGGGACCTACATGTCTTTTGTCTTTGTGTTTTCTCTGGAAAGGGAAACATCCTCTGCTCTCTGACAGAAGGGAGAGGAATAAGTCTGGTTTGTGAGAGCCTGGAATTAATCAGATGTGACTCTTGAGTGGAAGGGTTATCCATTTCTCCACCATGACATCTGAACATCTTTGCCTTCATTTCACAGGAGGAAGGTCCACAGTGCCCTCCCCTGGACTTACTGCCTTTGTGTACTGAACATAAATATATGAATGGGCTATGGGTATGCTTTTCATAGGCAGAAAAGGATCCTCTCATTCCCTCTTTGTGCCAAGAGTTTGATGACCAAGCTAGTCCAACAGAGGTGCTCTGGAGTACAGCCCTGCTCTTTTCCATTTTGTGGGGATTGGTGGGAAAAGCAAAGAATTAAGAGAGTTAATTTTGTTTGCTTTTGTTTCAAGATGCACTACTGAATTCAGCTTTAACAAATTTCCAACATTAGGGGCTGTTCACTTGCTAGTGGCTAAATATTTTGAGAAGTTTACAAAACTGTATTTTGAATGGATTCCCTTCTTCACTTATATCCTAAAAGAGAAGTGGGGAAAAATTCAGTCTTGCTACATCATGCAGAGACCCCTGATCTTTAATATAAACCACTGTGTTATTCTACAGAATATTACTATTCAAAGAAAAATTGGCATGTAGGTTAGAAGATACTATGTTACATGACTGAGGCATCTTGTCCAGGGCAGGTACCAGAGCTAACTCTGACCCATGAGCCCAGTTGTGACTGGCATTTTGGTTGTGCATGCCACTCTAAGTGGACACTGATTTTTGGTGATGTGAAAAATAATACATATTTTCTTATAGTCAGTTTTCATCTTTGAACAGCGAAACCTACCTTTGAGATTTTAGACATCAGTAATTCGAAGTTTCATTAAAGAGAGGAAAGAGAGATAGAATTCTGATATGGATAAACTCTGTAGCTCCTTATTTATTGTATCAGATAACCTTCTGTAAATATGGCAAAATGTTAGTATTTATGAAATATGGTAATATTTGATATTTTGATATTTCAAAATAATGATACAAATATCTGTTAAATCTCAACCAGATTTATCAAACTTGTCTGTATAACTTTCTTTTTGTTGCCATTACTAACTTAATTGAGTCAATAAATTCCTACTGCCACTAACAGTGAAAACTATATCCCCAGGAGCTAGCAATCACATCTAATTTAAAACGCAAACACTTAGGAAGGAATTCACCTCTCGATTATCTCTGGGTTGAAATGAGTGCCTTAGAAATGTCCATCTTCCTGAAGGATACCAGTTATCAGCAGGCCCAGCAACTGCTCTCCCTGGCCTCCTGAGTTTGGCTGCCATGCTTGGTCTTGGGTGTCTGACAGCCATGTGTTTGCGGTACTTAGTCCTCAAGTGCTGAGCATTTGTTTTCTCAGAACACGTGCACTCTGCTTGGGAGGGATGTTGCTTCATCCTTCTGGTTCTTCTTCGTGTCTAGTCTGTCTTGTGTAACTCCTATTGATGCTCTTGGAAATTATTTCCTTTGTTTCTCCATCACGCTAAAATTTGCTGGGATTTCCATACTTCTCCGTGTGAATGCCTTAGACATCTTAACTACAGCTTTGCTAAAATTAAGCTTCCGTGAGAGTCCAGTGGCAATATACAGAGGTAAATAATCTCTAGAAAGACAATCTTCCAGGGGTATGCCCTGGGAACAAGTAACAAGCACACTGGGAGTATCCCTGAAACATGATTATGGCAATCATTTTTGTGGTTTGTCTTTAACTTGAGGGCTACTTTTCAGCCCCTTTCTCTCCTTCTCCCACTGTACTTTTGTTTGTCAAACCTCTTCTTTCTGCTTGCTGGATACAATATAGTTTCCTTTGGTGCAAGAGGAAGACTATTAACCAGCATATATCATTACCTAATTATGTAGACTCTTGACTATAATATATAATGATCTATTATTCCATATATACATTTAAGCTCAGTCATCTAAGTTAATTCTTGAGATTTCATTTCCTGTTTTGGAATTTCTAGAAAAGTCTTTTCTTCCTCAACAATTTTCAGAAATTGTAAATCAATTAATGCTAGCTTTTAGTATATTGTCTAAGAGTGGCTAAAATAACATCAATCACAAGAAAAGGGGTTTCATACACGATTGGTGGGAATATAAATTAGTAGAGCCACTGTGAAAAAGAGTACAAATATTTCTGAAAAGACTAAAAACCAATCTTTCCTATAATCCAGCAATGTCACTCCTGGCTATGTATCCAAAGGAGAATAAATTAGCTTCTCAAAGGGATATCTGTCCTCCCATGTTCATCATTGCTTTATTTACAACAGCAAGATCTTGGAATCAAATAAAGAATCTATCAGTGAATGAACGGATAAAGAAAATGTGGCATGTATACATAATGGAACACTATTCATCCACAAAAAATAATGAAATCATGTCACTTGGAACAAGGATGGAACTGGAAGTCACTGGGTTAAATGAAATAAGCCAGGCACAGAAAGAAAAATACTGCATGTTCTCACTGACGAGAGCTTAAAAAGTTGATCTCATGGAGGAAGAGAGTAGAATAACAGAAACCAGAGGCTGGGAAGGGTATATGGAGGTGGAAAGTGAGAAGAGGTTGTTTAATGGGTACACGCATGCAGCTGGAAGATACAAGTTCTAATGTTTGATAGTGTTTGATCGCTGAGTGGGTGAATGGTTAACAACAACACATTGTATATTTCAAAATAGCTAGAAGAGAGAACTTGAAATGTTCCCAACACATAGAAATGATAAATATCAGGGTGATGGGATAACCCAAATATTCTTAGTTGGTCATTATGCATTCCACGCATGTACAAAATATCATGTTTTAACCTCATATATATGTATAAAAACTATATATCAAAAGTTTTCATAGTCATAGTTGTTATAAGTGCATACCATGCCCCTGTTGTTGTTAAAGGATTTTGTTTGCATTAATAATCATCAGAATAATCTTATGCAGTCCATGATATTATAATAACCCATATTGTACAGATGAGAAACCTGAGGTAGAAGAAAGGAAAATGACTTGTCCAACTGAAAGTGTGTAGAAAAGATCTGAACTAAGTAATCTGGGTCCATGTCAATTGTTCTAAGGACTATAATGACATTGCTTCTTCCTCGAACTCTATTTAGAAATTAAAGATTGTTCTAATTTATATTTCTAAAAGGTCATCTTATTGTAAAGTCACATATTCTGGAGCAAAACTGCAAAGATGGGTGCAGTTTTTAAAACATAGTTGAGAAAATATTACCTTGTTCAAACATGGCTGAATATTTTCTGTAGCACTGGCTTTTGCCAGAAAATTCACTCATAATTGAATTGTATTCTGATTTGATCTTGTGCTTTTTGTAAACACAATAGACAATGAAATGCATACTGTTCATTCAAAATTGGGATGTATTTTTGTCTACTCCAGGCATTATACATTTGAACTCAATTTTTTATTGTTTGTGTGCTTTTGTGATGTGATTCTCTATGTAGAGAGGATTCTTTGTAGAGTTCAGGCTAAGATTAGTAAAACAAGGAAAAAAAAAAGAGATGACTGACAAGATTCAGAAGTTATGTTCAAAGTATGGTGTATTACTCCATTCTTAAACTGCTATGAAGAAATACTTGAGACTGGGTAATTTATAAAGAAATTAGGTGTGATTGGCTTACAGTTCCTCATGGCTTGGGAGGCCTCAGGAAACTTGCAATCATAACAAAAGGTACCTATTCACAGGGCAGTAGGAGAGGGAATGAGTGCCAGCAGGAGACATGCCAGACACTTATAAAATCATCAGATCTCATTAGAACTCACTCAGTCTCATGAGAACAGCGTGGGGAAAACCCTCACCATGATTCAATTACCTCCCACCAGATATCTCCCACAGTATATAAGAATAATGAGGATTACAATTTAAGATGAGATTTAGGTGGGGAGACAGCCAAACCATTAATATGGGATTTGAACTTTGAAGGTCAGAATCAACTTGAATTATGAGGAATGCCATCTATTTGTTCTACTCAGACTTCAAATTTGAGTATATTTTTTGGGACAGAAGTTCTCCCTCTTTTGAATAGTGAGGCTAGGAGAAGGAATGCTACTAGGAATACTTCTGTTGTCTTATTACATAATAAAGGTCAGCCAGAGACATGTTGATAGGTACAGGAGAAAATATGAGTGACTCACAGAAACAAGGCAAAATTCTCATGGTATCATGAACCTCTGGAACAAACATCATACTTTTTTATCTAAACATTTTGGATATATGAAAACCAGTCATTTCCTTGTACTATTTAATCCAGTTTAAGTTGTGTTTTCTCTTACCTCTCCATAAAAATATTCTAACTGATGAGGCTGACACAAAAAAACCTCAATTTTATGAGCAACAGCAGTGTGTAACAGACCTAGTAGATACTGACAAACCAATCAAAAAAGAAACAGAGACAAATGTATGCAAGTGAGTATAAATAAAATGGCTAGCACCCTCTCTGAGGTTCCATCCCAGTGGTGCACATAATATGTATTTGCAAATACATGGCAGTTGTATGTGAATGAGGAATTATATGTGAATTGACAGAATGTGTGTTAATGTATGTGTGTGCAAAATAATCAATCACGGAACATAAATCAATGATTAGTGTTCTTGGAAATAGTAAGGTTTTATTCATTGAGAATTTGTACCAAATGCTCTTGCCTGTTATTTTGTTTTTATCTTTAAAGGTGATTATCAAGGATGTGAAAGTGCTAGAGTTTGATATTGGAAATGGAATAGAAGATTTAAACAAATGAGAAAGACATAGGGGAAACTCGGTCATTTACAAAGCAGAGATGTTTATAAGA
Source organism: Cheracebus regulus (assembly GCA_963574635.1). Taxonomy (NCBI): domain Eukaryota; kingdom Metazoa; phylum Chordata; class Mammalia; order Primates; family Pitheciidae; genus Cheracebus; species Cheracebus regulus. The sequence goes on along the minus strand of CAUYQU010092736.1, from coordinate 64,057 downwards.
ATAATGCTAATAAGAAATACCAGAAATTCTTGCATTTGAAAGTGCTTTGAGACATCTATATTCCAAATTCTGATAGTACTAAGGTTCTCTCATCCCAGGTAAGATAAAACAAATTTCATCAACATCAGGATGATTGCTGAAAGGAAACAGTTGAGATGGCAATAAAGAGTGAGATGATGGAGAGAATGCTAGAAATAAAACCTTGGGAAACGGTTATGTTACTATGCATCAGAACCAAGAAAAACTTGTTAAGACAATGCATAAGCGAAAGCAAAAAGAGAAAAGTTAATAAAACTCACAGACATCAACAGTCAGATAAGGAATCCTAAAAACATATATATAAATAAGTAAGGTGAGAATAGGAAAGAAGACACTGGATTTGTTAATGGGACATTGGTGATGATTTAAGAGCAGTTTCATTAAAGTGGGAAAGGAATAGTTCAATTCTACACGTGTAAATGTTGTGAGCGAACAGAGCAAACCTAGGAGCAGAGGGACTGAATGCAACTCTGCTTTCTAAAAGAGGGTGAAGGACAGGATGGTATGAGCCAGCCTTGACAGTGTAGATGGTGACGCTACGTTTCAAATTAAGTTCTATTCTGTGGTGATGCTTATAGGTATAAACGGAGTAATCAGTGAAGAGAAGACTGAAAATAAAATGAAAAAGCGATGATCATTATATTCTAGAGAAGGGAAGAGATTACAGTAGGAATTCGGGGGAAACACTAACAGCTGCTAATAAGAACAACAGCATGATCAACACCAGGAACAACATTTGCAAACAACCAACAACTGCAAACATTTAGTCTTTCTTTTCCTTCTAGAAGACTAAATATTGGTAGTGATACAGAAAATATTGTTCCAGGATATTGTATGAGTTCAAACTTCTGACTTTAGAAAAAGGTGAAATGTACTTTAAAAAGTGAATGACATTATCAAGGTATATTTAAAATTTTTATGTTAAATAACACATATCTGAAATATATATGAAGTAATAAATCATATTGCTAATTAGTATAATTGATAGAAATAGTTTAACAGATTCTTATAACCAAATGAAATATTGTTAAGAATTTATTGTTGTGCTGACCAACATATCAAATTATGGATATTGTTGTATTTATGCAATCTGAGTAAACAAAATATAAATATACTGATCATAATTTATTTTCTCAATGACCCTCTAAGGTTTGTAATGATTTGTGTTATATTTTAATTCTATTCCAGTTTTGCATTAATGTAAATTCCAATAGTCATTACAGCTCTCTGAAAGACAATAAAATGCAGAGTATGATGTATTTGACAAACTAAAGCTTGAAGCAATAATTTAAAATACCAATTGTTGCCTTAATTAAGGTGACAAACTATGTGCTGACCAGTAGATTTACTATTTTATTATGGTCTTTAAATTTGTAACCTATAACTATAGTTTCACATCTGCTAATAAAGAGGTAAGAATGCAGTGGTTTCAGTCATACTTGCAGAAGTATTAAATCACTGCCCTTGAAAAGTCTAGCTTTCTGGTTTCTAATATGTTTCTGTATTGATCGTTCTGATCAATACAGAATAGGCAGTGTTCCTATTTTCTAATCATTCTTAAAAATCTATAAACATTTTTAAATCTTCTAAATTAAGCAGTTAGGTTTTCCTTCCCATTTTCATTTTTGGTGACTAATGAATATCAAGAATAAGGAAATTATTTCCAGGTAATTACTGAAAGTAAACTGATTTATTAGACCGTGACTTACATAATTCAGGAATATAATGTGCAGTACATGATTTCTATTGTTATTTCAGATTGGGAAGTTCTTTATCAGAAAATCAATAAAATCTTGCAGGCTTGCAGTGCTATTTGAATCTCAGTTCTCCGCAGCTAAATAAATTATGTATTAGAATCACACAATTATGTCTCAGATAATGTTTATAGCTAACAAATTATTCACATTGTTTTGAATAAATACATATTGAATAAGAATTAATGATTACAGTATAGTTCAGAACTTTACTGTTCTTCTGACCACTAGTCTTTGTACGAAGCTCTTAGTGGAGAATATGAGTCACAGCCACCTTACATTTTACCTTTCCCTAATCCTAGCTATGGACAGACAATCTGATTGTCACAAGTTTTATTTTCACTGCAAACAGCAATGCATCATCAGAGACTCTAATCTTAATATAACTTTTCCGTTGATTATATCCCATTTGAGGCATAAAGTTTCTGTTTTTTAGAGGATGTGCATCTTTGCTCAGTTCTTCCATCATGCCTGCCACATAGATCATAAACAAGGCTTACAATTCCAGCAAACTTAGGTTCTTAATGGTTTTTACCACTTGCTTAATGGGAATAGGAACATGTTCTGCTTTCATCACTCTCATTAAATGATCAGTAAATATCTCAATAAACATTCTGAAAGTATGGCCTTGTTGCTAGAAAAGGAAACAGATAATATAAAATAGATAATGTCAGAATTAAAGATGACCTGGCAACGTTTTATAGACTTCAGAATATAAGAACTGGTAGATCAAAATAAGTGAAAAATGGAATTAGTCTAATAAAATGTTATTTGATTCAGTGACTATATAGTTCAATATGGCTATCGTGTATAATGTAGCAGTAGGTCCCCACATTTTTTAATACAATTTTAATGTGAATGTATTATTCAATATATAAGTATGTATCATTTCCTATGATTCTAGAAGGTCAAAGACTAGTAAATATGGCTATCATTACTTTTTGTAATGTCATTAATTTTAAGATTTAGTCAATTATATTTATATAAAGCACTCATTTACTCAAGTTTAAGAAGATTCCTTTTCATGGCCAAATGTGATCCCTCACTTAGATATTAGAAGGTTCCATAAGCTGAGCTAAAGCTTCAGAGATTTAGCCTTTTGGGTATGGCGATAAAATGGAAAACAACAAAAAGCAAGAGCTGTTGCAGGAAATCAGCTGCCAAGAGGCTATGACAGTCGTTCAGTTGAGAACAATCAATAGTTTCAACAATGGTAATGGAATCAGGACAGAAAGAAGTGAGAAGTCTTTATAAATATTTATGTGATAAATTTGGCATTCACTGAAATGTAATGACATTTTCACCACTGTATCAAGAACAACGTTGGCTAATACATATTTACTGACTGAATCAATGAATCAATAAATAGATAATTAAGTGGCTGAATGGATGTGTATGACAGGGGAAAGAAAAAATTGAGAAAAAACACTCTAATTTCTGGCTCATATAACTGTCTATAGTTAGTACCACTTGCTGAAACAGGAACAGTAGGCATTTGCAGAAAAGTGAAGTGGTGATGGCTAAAAGTTGGACTATTTTCTTATTTAATTTTCCAAACTTTTGGTTAATGGTATTTCCCAGTTTCAAATATTTTATTATTTTCTTTATTTACTTTTTAATCCTTTGTTATTACTATTCTATTTACTTACTTTTTACGTTATTTACTTATGTATTTTTTATTTATTTTTGAGATGCAGTCTAACTTTGTTGCCAGGCTGGGTGCAGTGGTACAATCTCAGCTCACTGCAACCTCTGTCTCCCAAGTTCAAGTGTCTCCTGCCTTAGCCTCCTGAGTAGCTGGGATTACAGGTGCCTGCCACCACATCCAGCTAATTTTTGTATTTTTCAGTAGAGATAGGGTTTCACCATGTTGGTCAGGCTGGTCTTGAACTCCTGACCTCAAATGATCCACCTGCCTCAGCCTCCTAAAGTGTTGGGATTATAGGCGTGAGCCACCGTACCCGGCCTTCTTTCTTTCTAATTGCCAATACATTTAAAGTACATTTTTCCAGATGACATATAAGGATGCCACTCTGGCATGTGCTGGCATCTCGGCCTCATCCTTTATTGTCCTTTTCTCTTTTAGAATGACTTCCCTAAGAATATCACAATGTTTTCTTTCTCATCATTAAATATGCTCCTCCATCCTCTTAGAATACCACAGATCCCAATCTAATAAGTGTCTACATATTTTCAAGATATCTCTAAAGTTTCTCCCAAAAGCTTTTTCTACATTTCCCAATAATAGCTGTTAAATTTTCTTCTTTGTAAAGTATTTTCTAATAACCTTCATAAATACAATTTAGAGCCCATGTAAAACCCTGATTTCATAGGTTAATGGTTTTTCAAACTTACACTGCCTAAATATGTCCAAGTTAGATGAGTCATATAATTCAGAACTGTTAAATTTACTATGCCTTTATAGCAAAACCACTGATTGAACAGTTGTGTTAAGCAGGTCACATAGAAAAATAAAGTAAACTGGTAACTAGATACATACCAGGATAATAACACATATTAGTAAAAAGGCTACATTTAAAATACGTTAATCAAAGTCCATTAAAACTTGTGCTAGATTACTGGGCAAGAAATTCACAAATATTAGTTATCAGTTGAGCTAAAGAGACATTACTTCCACAGACTACTTATGTCCTTGGCTGAAGTCAGCTCAGTACTACCATTTACTACCATTTTCTAACCTCTAAGCAACACAGTATGTAACAGTAATGGTGGTAACAGGAAGGCAGCAGGTAGCAGACAGTAATCATGATCACCAGCAAAGCAAAAGGGAAAGGCATTAAACAGAATGAACATAGAGGGATGAGAAAGATTTTAAGGGACTTTGCATAAGACCCAGTCTGAATTGCACATAGTAGACAATCAAAAAAAATCACAAATCACTGGCACTACTGCTCTGGAATGTTTTTCTGGGTAAACTCATTTATTCTGTTCATATTTTTGTGTGTATTGGCATTCAAAAGACATTCAGTATGTTTAAAAAACTAAAGCAGAAAGCATTTTATCTAAAAGAAAACATTTATTTAAAGAGAAAAATAGGAAACTTTTATCTTTGCCTCTGCCTTTCCTCATTCCCTGGAGGTTGCCACTATAGGATATCCTGCGCTGAAATAGTTTCATCACCAGAAAATTCCTCTTTCTTCAACCTTTTCACTCAAAGTGCCCTTCAAAAGTTTGCTGTAATGGATGCCCCAATGTTCCTTGAGGATAGTTCTTGCTTTGCCTGCAGTGTTCCCAAGTGGTAGAGGATTTGGGGCTCGTTTATTTTATTTTTCTATAATTCTCTTATCACTAAGCCTGGAAGTAGACTGGGGTTTTTTGCTCCCTGCTCTTCATTGCTCCTTCCAATCTATTCTCCATTCAACACAGAAATGTTAACCCCTTGTTATTAGATGGTATCACTCAGGATCCCTCATTACTGCAGCATCTACTGACCTCCAGATCTCTCCTTAATTCGTGGCATCTTTAGCTCCTGCCTCCTATCACTTTTGCTGTCAGAATTTTGATGGTTTCAGTTCTCAGAGGGAGCAAACTTCCTAACCACATTTGGCTTCTCAGTTTCCTGAACTGCTGTGAACTTGTCTTGCATACTCCTCCAAACACTCAGTCTAATAGTCATGACCTAGACCCTGCTATTACCTTTAACAGCCACTCCTCCATCATCTCAATTTCATGCAGCACACTCTGACAGCTCGACTTCCTGACTTCTTGCTTGTAGTTCAGTGTGTCAGGCAACCCCACTCTGAAAAGCCCTCATGCCACTGGGAAGTGCAGATATTGATCCCACAGTATTTTCTCCTTCCCTCAGCAATCCTGTATTTTTTCTCTTCCATTAAAATCAAGCATACATTCCATAATAAGGTTTTTTAATGACTCCCTTATACACTCTCAACTACACCACTCTTCTTCAATTTTCTCACCCAACTTGACAAAGCCATAACTCTACATTGAACTTTTTCCTAACCAAGTCTTGAAGCTGAGCAGTGACATGACTGAAGAAAAACGCAACCACACTACCTGATCTCATTTTAAATCCTCTTTAACCTTTAAGGTAATTCATTTCTTGATTCCCTTCTCTTTCCTACTCTCCTAGATGACTGTTCTGTAACTTTTCTGTTCTTTGAAATGTGCGACTTCTTCTCCGCATACTCACCTTTAATGATCTTGTTTCCAAATTTGCTGAGAAATAAAGCCCAGTTACCTGCCCTTATATCTGTACATCACCTTCACTTCTGTTAGTATATCAAAGGTGAACTCCTTCACTTTTGTAGTTACCAAAGCCTGCTCATCAGGGCCTCGGTCTCTATACAATAGCACTGTGCAAAGAAAAGTCTCTCCTCCTCTTGACAAGAATTAGCTTTTTGCTAGACTCCAAGTGCCAGCCAGCAATAGCAATGAGCTAGAATACAGCTCTCACTTGCCCCTGGACTTAGCACCTCTATGCACTGACTAACTCTAAGTGGGGGACCTGCTGCTTTCCTACTCAAGAACATCACCCTGGCCATGTATGACGCTATCTCCAACGTCACAAATTTCTCCTGTCTACAAGATCATTCCTATCACACTGTTATATCGGAAATATAATCTCCCATGAAATATAATCTCCTCTTCCTTCTGGCTTCCTCACCATTCCTGTTTTCCCAATGGCTGCTGAAATGATTGTAAACGTTCCTGATTTTCTGTGTGCAATTCTGTGCTTCTCTGTCTCTCACAAACCTACTTTAAGGGGGTATTCTTTTCTTGTACTCTGTTGCATCTGTTTGTGTAAGGTAATCTCTGGGTGCCACTGCTAAGTGCAAGGCCAGTTCTCAGAATGTGTGTATCTTTGACACCGTTGATCATTTCCTCTTTTTGTAAACTCAGCTTCATAAATACCACTTTCTCTGTTTGCTCCATTCTCTCCTCATCATTCTCACTGTGTCACAAGGCACCAATATAACCTCATCTGAGTTATTGCAGTAGCTTCTACACTGGCCTGTTTTCATCCACACCATCCACTTCAAGAGTATTCATCATAAATCATGGTAATATTTTTAATATTCAAATCAGATTAGGTGACTGTTCTGCTCACATTCCTCACTGGTTTACGATTCACTGAGTAAAAGGCAAATTACTTACAGTCTTTACAAAGCATTGATAGCTTCATTGTCTGTCAGACCAAGTTTTCGTTCCGTGAAACTTGCTAACTCAATTCATATATCTCAGGCAATACCACTGGTTGTCTCTCTAACTTGGTTTCTCTGCTCCAAAATATTCCCAAGATTTAATCCCTCCTCTCCTTCAAGTCTCCCCTCAAACATCACCTTCAGCGGGGCCTCTCCTGACCAATCTGTTTAGAACTACACCTCTCTCCCAGGACTTACACCCAACTTCCCTGCTTTCTTTATCTTCTCAGCATTTATCACCTTCCGGCATCCTGAATTGCATGTATCAGCTCTCTTCACTTCTACAATGTAAATTCAGTAAGGTTAGGGAGATTTATCTGTGCTGTTTGTTGCTCTCTCTTCTCAGGTCCTTAGAATAGTGCTAAGCATGTACAAATTCATTGAATGGAATGAAATTGAAGTCCAGGTATCAGATGTTATTCTAGCCACTGTGAATGTCATGTGACCTTTAATATGCACATACTTTCTAATGAATTCTAATTTATGGAATAGTTTTTTTTCTTATAATCTGAAATAAAGAAAACTTGACATGTGTTATATTCTATGATACCTTAATAATAATGATAATAATTAGCACAAGTGTCTCATGTTAAATTTTATGGAAGTGAGGTTCAAGGGGTCTGAGCTTATGACGTTTTCTAATAATAGTGGATTATGAATACTTAAGAATAGTTTTTAAAATTATTTGTATTCCATATATAGTTCATTCTTTTCTCAATGAGATATCACCTTCATTTTTATAAACTTTCATACTTATTTAAATAAAGGAGATTAGTGTTAAGTATGGACTTTGGGTCAAGGTAGCTTCATAGACTGAAGCAAATGTACCACCATGTGCTGAGGGCCATAGTGGGGGAAGTTTGCATGTGTGAAACAAAGGGTATGTAGAAACTCCCTGTACTTGCCACTCCATTTTGCTGTGAATCTAAATTTACCCTTATAAAATAAAGTTTTTTACTCACTACAGTGAAAAGACTTAAGTTAATACAATTTGAGTTCAATGTGCCAATGATTATATTTGGCAGTTATATACCACATCTGACTTGGAATTACCAGAACTGAAAGAAGGGGACTGTATGTATTCAACATTGTACTATGTTTGACTTAATGATGATGCCTGAGTTACTTATTACAATATATTAATGTACAATATTATTCTGTACCATTTTATTCTATGAAATAGATGTCATCACAATACCAGATCTTTGATACAGAAAAATACATGCATCCCTCATAAACAAGTTTTGTGCTTTGCTTTTAACTTTTGCTTATTTGCACCATTCTTTAGATGTATTTTTATTTTAACTGAGATACATATTATTTTTAAAATAGTAATGGCATTGGTTAAATAGTTGATATATTATTAGCATCATACGCAGTACATTAGTTTATTAAACCCATACAAAAATCCATGCCATAGTTATGAGTAGACACTAATATTCCAGTTTTACAGTAAAGAACATAAACATGGATGCACTAAGTAGTTTTCTTAAGGTTCTATAAATGATGAGTTTTAAAGATGACATTCAAAAATAGCACTATCTAGTGTCAAAAGCTGTTTCTGCTGTTAATGTTTTGTTCTACTTAATACAAATTAAGGAAGATATTTGTTTAAAAAAAATTTTTAAATGCCAAAAATAAAATAAGTTACTCATACTCAGTAACTCTGTTAACATTTCAATTTATGCCTTTACAAATTTATGTTTGACTGTATAGAACTTATAATATTTTGATAATATTTAATGTATGATTTTGTGACAGGACTTCTTTTCAATGTATGTCTTTCCAAATTTATGTTTCACTGCATATAATTTATAATATTTTGATAATATTTAATATATTAATTTGTGACAGGACTTTTATACTTAAGTGAGTGTTTTCAGTTTTTTTAACTGATTAGATATCTTTCACGTATATTTTATAACATTACATTGGAGGGATGTGCTTTGGCTTCATTAATTTCCTGTCTTTGACATTGGATTTTTTTTTTCTTTTTGCTGTTTTACATTATAAATAATATGTAAATTCATCTTTCTTGTACATAAAATATTGTTCATTTCACTTGAATTTCTTATGTTCTTGGGATAAATATTTCTTATTACAATTATTTTCTCAGTTTATGCATGCTTTTGTGGATTTCTAAACAGATTCCCAAAGTGTCTCTTGTAATGTATCGATTAACAGTTTCAACAATAAAATTTGATTTCTTATTTTTTATATTTTTGCCAAAACTAGGTATTATTATTTGTTATTCTTGGGGTTGTGATTGTTAATCCTTGATTATTTTTGATAATGGCATCTTAACATCAGATAATCTTAGTTTTCAAAATCAATAGTGTAAGAAGATATTGTCCATGGGATTATTTACCAGCTATGTTCTTTGCAATTTTAAATATACTATTTCTTTTTTTCCTCTTATCTGCCTCAAACCTTGCCTTATAAATTTGTAAATTCTGTGTACTAGTAAAAATATCATCCTTTTTCTTGCCACATAATTGGAAATCTCCCCTTAAATATAAAAACAAGATTGAAATAATTATATTTTATCCTAGTGTTAGAATTTTTAATTTATTTAATCTAACTGAAATATATTTACCTTTGAAATGTTAAACCAGAAACTAACATTTTATTTCCAAGTAGGTTTAAGACATTCATCCAGCTCCAATCATTAGTAATCTTTATTCATCATTGGGAACTCTACTTCCACTAGGTGTTCCAATTACTTCCTCTGAGCTGTCACTGTCTCCAGCTTACTAAAGTCCCAGAAATTTCCTTCTTCTCACCTGGCCAAGAGAAATGTACACAGAAGACCCTGCTCCTGGCTTACACTGGCCAGTTAGTTCTCAGTCTTGGAATTTAAGAATCAGTTCTTAGAGACGATAGTCAAATTTTAGATAGAAAAATCATACGGCTGTAGATACCATTTTATACATAAAAGAGTTGACCTGCAGAGAAAAATAAAGACGTAAAATAAATGTCTACAAAGAAGCAGTGATTGACCTTAATTCACAAGATAAGAAAGTGAGTCATAGAAAGCAGCTGCTATGGATACTCTTGTTGGATTTTGAGGCCATTTGCCATTTATTGGGGGTCAGTGTTTGCCCTTTGCTGCTACAAGTATCCTTTTTATCAGGCTAATAAATTCTGCCTTTTTATTTCACCTAATAATGTGAATTCATTTCCTTATAACCAAATAACTTCTAAGACTCAAACAATTTATACAGAGGTATGTTTCTTGGCTTTTTCTTTTCATTAATTGTGCTGTCTGCTTATTTTTACAGCAGAAACACATTAGTTTAAATAGCGTAACTTCCAAGTATATTTGAATAGCTAGGAGAAGTCAGTATTGTAATTTTTTCTTGTATTTGATTATATATGTGTGTATTTATTTATTTCCAGAAAAACTGGAGCATCGTTTCATCTTGTTATAACAAAACAAAATCCATTTAAATTCTGATTATATTTAAATTCAATGTTTAAAATAATTCAGTATGATTGTACATTTTTCTAACATGAAATTTTTATATAAGATAATAAAATGTGTCTCCATTATTTTCATAGTTTTTTTTTTTTTTTTTTTTTTGAGACAGAGTCTCACTCCGCCACCAGGCACCAGTCTGGAGTGCAGTGGTGCGACCTCGGCTCACTGCAACCTCCGCCTCCCGGATTCAAGCAATTCTCCTGTCTTGGCCTCCCAAGTAGCTGGGACTACAGGCTTCATATTTTAGTTTTTTATTGTGTAAGAATTAGTGGATGATTCAACAAAATTCAATAAGCATTTGCTGATTTTTTTTTTTATGTTTTAGGCATTGACCAGGACGGTGACAACATTAGAAAAATCACTCAATAAAATGACCCTGGAGAGGAAGATGTGGACATCATTATAGTCTTCTTAGATGAAGTGTTTTGGTGCTTATAACAAGAGCAATAAAAGCCATTGATAGGCTTTAAGCAGAGATGTAAATGATCACATTTGTATAAGATATATTCCTGAATACTTATATGTTGCTGGCTTTATTTTTGCTATTATAACTTCAATGATTAGTGATGACATATAGAAAAGCTATCGATTTTGGAGGGTATGTATGTCGGTATATTTGTAGCAATCAAAGATTCTAAAAGTTTTAAAATATTTTTATTTGAATAGTCTAGGTAAATAATACTGTCAATTTATATAATAATTGTATTACCTACTTATATAACAATCCTCATTGCTTTTTATTTTCTCTAAGATTGCATCTATTTTTCCTGTGTTTTAGTACACAGGTCTCTTTCTTGCTTATTACATTAGAGAGTGTTCAGTAAGGGGAAAATAACATGCTTTGGTATTTCAAAGAGAAAGATCGTTAATACAGAATATTCGAGGCTTGTATAAAAATTGGAAGGTTTGGATTACTGAAGACCAGGTATACCACTTGGAAGACATTTAGATGTGTTTGTAGTCATTCAAGTTGCCACAGTCAGTTCAGAAGTTGGCAAAACCAGACCAAATGTTTCTCAGGAGAACACCATAAGACGTTCCTAAGATTGATCTCAACTACTCTCTGGTGACCGAATTCCCAATTGCCATTTGGGAAGAATTCTCAGCTTGCTTTCAATCCATGCAACTTAAATAAACACCAAATCTCAAATTCCAGTTGTACAAGTGAGGCTGTTACTCTCAAAACTGCATTCTACCAACCAGTGATTGGTTGAGGCTGCAGCATAGTACCAGGCAAGGCCAATGACTTTCTAATCTACAGTTTGCTGAGATGAAGTATTTTCACTGAAGTTATTCATTTAACAGAAGGTAGTTTCTATACTGATACTAGCCATCACAATCATTACATTTTAAAAAACTGCCTGAAAATAATGCCAACATAAAGAGAAAACTGAAAAATTTGATGAGTCAGGTCTTAGCACCTTTTTTTAAAATAATTGATTCTAGTAATTTCTAGAACCAAGTTTAGAGCTGAATTTCTTAGATTATCTAGTTTTGCTCAAGCCAGTTGAGTTGAATTTCTTCACTTCCAGTGAAAGAATTCTAATTCAATAATTATACCTGTTTCATGTGTTTTATATTATTTTTAGACATGGCATTCCTTATTTCAATTAGGCTTTCTGCATCTGTATTACACATTTAGAATATTTTGTGTTGACTCTGTGAAGTTTCATGCATTAAAATAATAATATAAGAAATTATAAAGTTCTCCAAATATTACTCTATCTTAAAAGCTTCTATTTTTGCTCGAGAGTGTTTCTTTTGTAATTTAAAATAATTTTACTATAGTACTGTCTAAACCAGGTATCTATTTACAGAACAGATTTTTCAGCAATTATAATGTATATTAGAAGGCAACCATTTTATTCAGATCTTCTATTTTTTTATTGAATCTGGTTTTTAATTCACTTTGTTCTGTAATGTTGTAACAGAGATTTTTCAAATAAATCAGGTTACCAACCAATCTTTTAACTTGCCTTGTGTCTGTGTTTGCTGTGCTTTTAATGTCATTGAGATTACAGGGTTTTAGGGATGCTGTAAGTGTTTTTCTCCTATGGTGTTCTGTGGATTGCTTTATAGAGGGAAGGCAAGTGCAGTTAGTATCTCCAAGGAAGAGTATTCCATGAGAATGGTAAGGGGAAAGTGATCACTCCCTTCTCCTTAGCTATATTTCTACTAGGGAAAACAGAGAGATAGATAGACAGATAGATATGATAGATAGACAGATATAGATATAGAGATACACACACACACACACACACACACACACACACACACACACACACACACACACAGGCAAACACGAGAGGTAGAGCAAGATGGCCAAATAGAAGCCGGTAGTGGATATCCCCCACCTCAAGAACACCAAATTAAACAACTATTCACACAAGAAAGCACATTCATAGGACCAACAATCAGGTAGGCAATCACAGAACCTGGTTTTAACATCATATCAAGCTAGGAGGAACTGAAAAAGGTAGGAAAGACAGTCTTGAATTCCTCCATCATTCCCTGGCTGTGGCCACAGAGTGTGGACAGAGAAGCTGTGTGCTTGTAGGAGAAAGAGCACAGTGATTGTGAGACTTTGCCTTGTAACCTAGTGCTGCCCTGTCACAGCAAAAGGCAGCATGGGCCAGAATTCAGATATAGCCCATGGAGGAGGCATTTAGACTTGTCCTAGACAGAGGGGAATCACCCATCCCAGCAATGGGAACCTGAGTTCCAGCTAGCCCCACCACCATGGGCTATAGCGATCTGGAATGCAAAATAACTTGACAGTCAGTGTGGGACAGGACAGAAAGACTGCAATTGCTCAGAAAGTTCCGGTGCTGAGCTGCGATTGGTACCAACGGACTTGGGATACATACAACCAAATGAGATACCAGCTCTGGCAGAAAAAGGAGTGCTTCATCACCACCCACCCCGATCTCGGGCAGCACAGCCCACAGCTCCAGGAGAGACTCTTCATTTCTGCTAGAGGAGAGGAGAAGACAGAGTAAGAAGAATTTTGTCTTGCAACTTGGGTATCAGGTCAGTTGCAGTAAAGTCGGGAACCAGACAGAGTCCTGAGGCCCCTACTCTAGGCCTTCAATCCCAGTTAATATTTCTAGACACACCCTGGGCCAGAAGGGAACATGATGCCTTGAAGGAAAAGACTCCACACTAGAAGGATTCATCACCTGCTCAAAAAAGAGCCTTTGGGCCACAAATAAATATTGGTGGTACCCAGGCAGTTCTCATTGCAGGACTTGGGTGAGACCCAGGGATGTGCTGGCATCAGGTGTGACTCAGTACCTTCCCAGCTGTTGGAACAATGAGAGTCTCTTGCTTTAGGTAAGGAGAGGAAAGTGTAAAGGAGACACTGTGTTGTAGCTTGGGTACCAGCATAGCCACAGCTTGGCGAGAGCACAAAGTTGGCTTCTGGAGCCCCTAATTCAAAGCTTTGGTTGCAGAATGACATTTATAGACCCACTCTGGGCTCGAGGAAAGTCTGCCGCCTTGAAGGCAGAGCTCTAGGCCTGACAGCATTCACCATAAGCTGGATATAGAGAGCTTGGCCCTTGCGTGAACATGGAAGGTGGCCGTGCAGTAACTACTGTGACCTGGGGCAATGGTAGTCATGGGGATAAAATCCTTCTGCACAGGAAAGGAGAGAGAAGAGTGGGAAGGACTTTGTCTTACTTGAGTGCCAGCTCAGAAGCAACAGGATAGAGCACCATGCCAATTTCTAAGGTTTCCGACTCTCAGCACTGGCTCTTGGAAGCCATTCTAGAACAAGCACTGGGTCAGAAGGGAGCTCATCACCCTGACGGGTAGCATATAAGCCTGGCTGGATTCACCACATACTGACTGAAGAGTCCTTGAGCTTTGAGTGAACATCAGCAATAGCCAGAAAATCATCACTGTGGATCTTGGGTAAGATTCATTGCTATGCTGGCTTTGGGTCTGACCCAGCACAGTCACAATGATGATGCCCACAGGGATAATTGCCTTCCCACACACTCAGCCTCAGATGGCTCAGCTCAGACACAGATTCTGTTTGGGAGAAAGTATGGGAAGAAAATTAGAATCTCTGCAGGGTAATCCAGGTAACTTTTCTGGATCTGATCCAAGGCCACCATAGTAGTATCTCTACACATTTGCAAGAGTCACAGCGGTACTGGGCTTGGGGAGCTTCCCAAAGCATATATGGAGGCACTGACCAAAAACAGATCAACAACACTCAATTCTCATTGAATACTTGGAAAACCTTCCCAAGAACGGTAAATTCAAACAAACCCAAGTTGCAAAGCCTAAAACAAATATGTAACTATTCAATGCCCTAACACTGATGAACATCCATGTGCATCAAGAACATACAAGAAAATATGTACTTATCAAATGAAGTAACTAAGGTACCAGTGACAAATTCCAGAGTGACCAAGATGTATGACCTTTCTGATATGGAATTCAAAATAGCTGTTTTGAGAAAGCTCAATGAAATTCAGGATAACACAAAAACAATTCAGAATACTGTCAGACAAATTTACAAAGAGATTTAATTAATTTTTAATGAGAATACATGGTCACAGGGAGGGGAACATCACACACCCTGGTCTGTTGGGGGATGGGGGAAAAGAGGAGGGATAGCAGGGTTGGGAAGATTGGGGAAGGATAGCATTAGGAGAAATACCTAAGATAGATGTCAGTGGGGGATGGATGCAGCAAACCACCATGGCACGAATACTCCTATGTAACAAACCTGCACATTCTGCACATGTACCCCAGAACTTAAAGCATTACAGTAAAAAATTATGGAGACATTATATTTTTGAAAATGAAAAATTTAATTGACATACTGAAGAATGCATCAAGAGTCTCTTAGCAGAATTGATCAAGCAGAAGAATTAGTGAACTTGAATTATTTGAAAATACACAGTCAGAGGAAACAAAAGGAAGAAAGAATGAAGCATGTCTAGAAGATCTAGAAAATAGTCTCAACAGGGCAAATCTAAGAGTTATTGGCCTTAAAGTTATTGGCCTTATTGACCTGATAAGGTAGAGAGGGTGGGGCGTAGAAAATTTATTCAGATGAATAATAACAAAGAACTTTCCAAATCTAGGGAACGTTATCAACATTCAAGTACAAGAGAGTTTGAGAGCATCAGGTATATTTAACCCAAATAAGACTACTCCAAGGTGTTCAATAATCAAACTGCCAAAGGTCAAGATAAGAAAGTAACCTAAAAGCTGAGAGGGAAAACAAATAACAGGCAAAAGAGCTCTCATATGCTTGGCAGCAGACTTCTCAATAAAAACCCTGCAGGGAAGGGGAGAGTAGCCTGACATATATATGGTGCTGAGATAAATAAATTTTATCATAGAATAATATGTTCAGCAAAAATATCCTTCAAACATGAAGGAGAAATAAAGACTTGATCAGACAAATGAAAGCTAATGGATGTCGTCAACTCCAGATCTGTGCTATAAGAAATGGTAAAGGGAGTTTCTCAATCTGAAAGAAAAGAACATTTAAGCCAATAAGAAAGTATTTGGAGGTGCAAAACACTCTGGTAATAGTAAGTACACAGACAAACACAGAAAATTATAACACTGAAAATGTGGTGTATAAATTATGATAACTTGAGTAGAAAGATTAAAAGATAAATTGATCAAATATAATGACTACAACAACTTTTTAACACATAGACAGTATAACAAGATAATAGTAACAAATAGATAAATAGTGGGGGAATTATCTTAAAGTACGGAGTTTTTTTGTTTTTATTTTTTGAGGCTGTCTCACTCTGTTGCCCAGGCTAGAGTGCAATGGAGTGATCCCGGCTCACTGAAGCCTGAGCTTCCCAGGTTAAAGCAATTCTCATGCCTTTGCCTCCCTTCTAGCTGAGATTACAGGTGTGTGCCACCACATTTGGCTAAGTTTTGTATTAGTAGAGACAGGGTTTCACCATATTGGCCAGGCTGGTCTCAAACTCCTGACCTCAAACAATCTGCCTGCCTCAACCTCCGAAAGTGCTAGAATTACAGGTGTAAACCACTGTGCTTGACCAATGTGTAAAGTTTTTATTACTTTTTGCTTGCTTGTCATTTTACTTGTTTCTTAAATCAACATCACTTCTTCATCAGATTAAGAAATGGGTTACAATATGTTATTTGCAAACCTCAAATCAAACACAACTGCCAATGCCACACATACAAAAAAAGAAAAAGGGAGAAATTAAAACACATCATTGAAGAAAATCATATTCACGAAATGTTAGATATAAAGGAAGGAAGAAAGAAAACCACACACACAAAAAAATGAAAACAAATAACAAAATGGCACGCTGAAGCCTTTACTTAATAATGGCATTAGATGTAAATGGATGAAACTCTACAGTCAAAAGATATAGAGTAGCTGCCTTGATAAAAAAGCAAGACCCAATAATCTGTTGCCTTCAACACATTTCACCTATAAAGACACACACAGACTGAAAATAAAGGGCTGAAAACAGATATTCCATGCAAATGAAACAAAAGAAGGAGGAGTAGCTAATTCAGACAAATGAGTTTTCAACTCAAAAAAAAAAAAAAAAGAAAAACTATGAAAGACAAAAATCAGGTAATTATATTATAATAAAGAGCTCAATTCAGCAAAAGGACACAAGAATGGTAAATATATATGCATCCAAAATTGGAGGCTTTCCTGTATGTTCTCAAAACACGACAGAGATGTACATTTTCACCACTCTTATTCCAGATAGTACTGGAAGTCCTGAGAAATCAGACAAGAGAAAGAAATAAATGTTCTCCAAATTAGAAAGAAAGAAGTCAAATTATCCTTGTTTGCAGATATTATATTTTGTAAAACCTAAATACTTCACCAAGACTATTAGAAATGATAAATTCAGTAAAGTTGAAGGATGTAACATTGGCATCCAAAATCAATAGCATTTCTATATGTCAACAGTGAGCAATCTGAAAAAGAAATCAATAAAGTAATCCCATTTACAATAGCTACAAATAAGATAAAATAACTAGAAAAAGAAAACTTAACCAGAGAGTAAGACATTTGAAATGAAAACTAGAAAACATTGATGCCAGAAATTGAAGAGGGCACTAAAAAGAGAAAAATATTTCATATTTTGGATTGGAAGAATCAATGTTGTTAAAATTTCCATACTATGCAGAGCAATAAACAAATTCGATGCAATTCCTATGAAAATAACAATGGTCTTCTTCACAGAAATAGAAAAAAATCTCCTAAAATTTATATGAAACTAAAAAAGATTCAGAATAGCTGAAATTAACCTGAGCAAAATGAAAAAAAAAACTAGAAGAAAAACATTACACAACTTCAAATTATACTGCAAAGCTACAGTAACCAAAACAGCATGGTACTGGCATAACAAAAGACACATAGACCAATGGATCAGAATAGAGAACCTAGATACAAATTCATACCTCTACAGTGAACTGATTCTCAACAAAGTTGCTAAAAACATACACTGGGAAAAGGACAGACTCATCAATAAATGGTGCTGGAAAAACTAGATATAAGCATACAGAAAAATGAAAATAGATTTCTATGTCTGGCCATGTAGATCAGGTCAATCAAATGGATTAAAAAGACTTAAATCTAAGACCTCAAACTATGAAACTAGTAAAAGACAACATTGGGAAACTCTCTAGGACATTGGTCTGGACAAAGAATTATTGAGAAATACCCCACAAGGGCATGCAACAATAGCAAAAATGAACACATGGAATGACATCAATTAAAAAAGCTTCTGCACGAAAAATGAAACAATCAACACAGGTGAAGAGACAATCCACAGAATGAGGGAAAATACTTGCAAACTATCTATCTGACAAAGAATTAATAACCAGAGTATATAACAAGCATAAACAACTCAATAGGAATAAATCTAAGAATCTGCATTAAAATGAGCAAGAGATCTGAATAGACATTTCTCAAAAGAAGACATACAAATGTCCAACAGATATATAAAAAGGTGCCCAACATCACTGATTATAAGAGAAATGCAAATTAAACCTGCAGTGTGATATCTTATCACCTCAGTTAAAATGGGTTTTATCCAAAAGACAGGCAATAATAGAACCTAGTGAGAATATGGGGAAAAGAGAATCTTTGTACACTGTTAGTGGGGATGTGAGTACAACTATTATGAAGAACATTTTATATGTTCTTCAAAAAAACTAAAATTAGAGCTACTATATGATACAGCAAATGGAATTAGATGTAACCCAGACCTGTGAGCAGAGCTGATCAATTTTGAATCACTTTTTTTTGACAAGTGGTAAGCCTGCTTTTATTAGCAGGAGAGAGACTTCATACATTCAATGGGAGCAAGCTGTTTTACCTATTGCTATTTTTTTGTATATATATACATGTAGATTTTGTATATATATATATATACAAAATGTGGTTTTTGTTGCCAGGATGTCTTCATATGAAAACTGAAGTGGTGACAGGGAGGCAGAAGACATTCTCTTCCTGGAATGGTTGTGGCCTAGGGATAGGCTACAGCAGATGGGAGCATTTGAAGAGCCAGGACTCAGGTTCCCCTGTGTGACAGTTGTGAGTGTCTGTCAGCTATGGCAGCAGAAGCACCAGCTATAAAGCCTGCAGTGTTTTCTGGACGTGTAGTTCATCACTGTGGTTGCAGGAACTTTAAACAACATTTCCTACAGTCCTGGCTCGAGGTCCTCACGTCTAACCCTTCCAGTGATGTTGATGGATCTAATTTTGTGTTAATTCATTATTAACAGAAATGAAATTCCCAGAGTTTTCTGTTTCCTATGCTGAATCCCCACTCATTTAAAAATGTTTTATCCACATATATATCAGTAGGTTTCAGGATTTATTTTTAATCAGGGAAAAATATAGTAGAGCTGGATCAATACATTTTCTGTATAGGTGATAAGAAGTTTAATTTTGAAAATCAGTACAAATATATATATATATGTATATATACATATACATATATATATTTAAATATGTATATTTCAGGTACAACTTATATGTTTATAAAACATCAAATTTCAGCATTTGGGGGTTTGCTATCACTATACAGCCACAGTATATAAATGTTTTATTTTATATAAAAATCAGGAAAAAAGAAGTGTGTATCCTAAGAATAATTTGAAACATTTTGATTATTAACTGCCACAATTTTGTATTAACTAATTATGAACATGAAACTATAAATTGCATATCTAGATCTATCTAGCTATCTACCTACCTACCTACCTACCTACCTACGTATCTACCTACCTACCTACCCCATATTATTAAATAGTACACAGTATTTTAAATCACATCTCCATGACAATATTCCAGGTTTTAATTTTGTGAAGATAAATAAGTCATGTTCAATTTTCTCAGATTTCCTCAACTACAATTCCAGCTTCTAATGTCAAACCCGAACATGAGACACTAGAATTCTCCTCCAGCTGCTCAGTGAATTTGGAGTTGCCTTTAGCAATGGTGCATCTCTCACTGGCTGATTGGCTGTCCTGCCTGTCATTTCCATGGTTGCCATTTCTTTCTTGCAGTTCTGAAAATGTCATATATTTTGTTCCTGGGAAGATTATTTTTATCCTTTTCAAATTTCAACAATTTAGTGCAATTTCAAAAGACATATCCTAGAGTTACTTATACATACATAATTGGAAATCTAAAGGCTTGATAGTAATTAAAAATATTTTATTTGTATTTTAAATACATAAGCATCATTTATAATTTTGTAGTCTGTAATCGTATTTCAACTAGGTCTATACACACACATATGCAAAAGTACAATCATGTTAAAAAATGCTTTAGAAAAGAAACAGTTGAAGCGTTTTCATATACCCTTTTGAGACATTTCTTCTGACAAGGTGAGTCAGTCTTTCACTGTGTTCAGTGTGGTGTGTCATGTAGGGAATTCAGATTCCTTTAATCTTCATGAAGGGAGGTTTCAGAATTTAGGGCAAAGGATAGTATACAAAGCATATAAGGTAACTTTTTGATGGTTTTCCATCCATTAAAATGATCTCTTCCCAAAGCTACTTAAAACAGTGTCTGTGTTGGATTTAAAACTTAAATAAATACATCATTGCTTCGTAGTGGTTGTTGCCTTAGTAAAGATAATATAGGAAATTCATATGTTCTTTGTCGTCAGAGGGTAAGTGTGTTGGTGTATATATACGTATACAATTGTTTATCAATAAAATTCCTTGAAGGAGAAATAAGAAAACTAGTAGTTCTTAATTTCTAAATGAAAAGTCACATTTATATAAAACTAAGACATTAGAGATAGAAAATCTCATCATAGAAAATATCTATTAAGTGCCAACTGTATGCCAAAATAACGCAACAAAGAACCTGAGTTTTTAGTTCCTCTAATTAATTGTAGTGACAAACTGATTTTCATACATTTATATCTCAACATTACCTCGTTAGTGGGGAGAATACAGTTACTGAATACTGACTCCATGTTTCTCAGATGTGATTAAGATACAAGCTGTTTCCAATTTGCTGGCTCATTTAATCAACAGAACCCCCCCAAATCTATTTTCATATCTCTATTACATACATCCAGGAAACTTGCTGAGACCTCTATGCTTCTATACATTCTATACAAGCTCTAAAAATAGCTTATCACTTACAGAATTGTGATTTTGTAAACCCAAGCTGTTCTTGAGCTTTAGATATGTCAAAGAAAACAGATCTCACCACTCCCCAAGCACAACTTTAAGGTAATATTTAGTGCATATCCACTCTGGATGGTAAACAAATGATACTAGACAATACTATTACATCTATTGTTTAAGTTGATAAGATGTAAGATTATAAACATGGATAAACTGGCCCCAATCATATGACTAGCAGTGAGTACTGAATATTTTGATAGTAAACTATATAACTTCCAATACTAATAACAATGATTATTGCTTAAACCTTTTAGATGGATAATTATATCCTTCATAATTTTTTCTTGTAAAAAATGATCTTGTCAAAAAGTTCCAAGTAATATTGCTAAAATTTTGTGACCTGTTTGTTAAACAAGCTATTTATATAATTTACAATAATCTTGTAATATATTTAAATATTAATATATTCCAGTTCAAGATAAAAGTTTTTTTTCCAGATTCTTCTGTTTCTTATATTTTTACTTCCAATTATGCCTTAGGTTAAAAAAAATCACAATCTTTTTCAAAATTAATTGAAGTCCTGCAGCTCTGGGTTGAAATTTAACGGCAATTGTTTTCAAACATTGAAGTTCTATAGCTAACAAAGTGAAATATAAAATAAATCATGGTTACTGTAGGGAATAACAATCTTTACTTTTATTTAAGCTTTTTGTAATGCTTATCTGGGTCAGGTTTTTATTTTAACATTCATGTTCTCTTCTTAACAAATAGATTCAACTTTACTAAAATGTCTAAATAAAATACTAGAATGTTATTTACACATACAAACTGGAAACATTTTTCCATATGTTCTAATATATCTGGTAGGGTTTTAAATACTAAATATAATTAATTATTAATTAAATATTTTATAAATAAAATTATTGTTAATATTGATAATAATAAATAATCATTGCTTCTTGATAAAAAATGATAGATCAATGGCATTTTTATAAATAATAGTTTGCACTCCCACCATGCAAACAGGCAGGCCCTCAGGTCATTTTTATGATCAAAGGCTTTACAGATTTATGGCAAACATTACAGCGTGTTTAGAGACCATAAAATGTTCACAGAACTTAGTGGTAGTGAATTTTAACCTTTCCTTTTCTCTAATATCAATAGCCAATGAAATTATACAACTTTCTAGAGTAATAGAATGAGAAAACGCTATGGTTTAGTTCTCCTGACTCTATTTATATACCTACCTCACTTATTATTTACCTTTACTATAAAGAGTTAGGCACCATCATACTAAACAATCAAGGTTCTATTAGAAGCCTTTGTTAGGTGAGTGATCAAATAATGAAGATAAAGAGGAAATGGAAATATGATAAAAATACCTTAAACTCTTGCTAGACAGAAAAAGACTATTACATATAAGCTGAAAATAAACCCATCTTAGTTCAAGAGGAGGGTAAGTAAGTCCATAGATCGAGGCTGCAGTTCACTTAGTGATGAACAGCCTGGAGTTTGAGGTCATGTTCTAAATATGCAGTTCAGTGGCCACTTGGATTTGGGCAAATTATTTTATTCTTTATGATGGAGTTTTCATATCTCTAAAATTATTTAACCATTCAAATCTCATAAAGTTCATGTGACTAAATTATAAAGTGAAAAAGGTATAGCATAATACCTTGTACATATCGAAAACTCAAATTTTAGCTCTTCTTATAATTACCTTCCCACTAAAATAATTTGGGGAACATAAAATGTTAAATAATGGGGGTATCCTTAACATTTTAAGCCCATTTAATGGAAAGTAAGTATATCCTTTCAAAAATTGTGTAAGAACTTCAAAGTGACGTTTATTTTATTTTCATGGAACAATTATAAATTTCAATACATATGCAATTTTAATTTAAACCGAAAGCATATCTTATATTTTTAGTTTTTTAATTTTCTTTTATGAATTAGGATCCTACAAAGAACTAACATTCTAAAACATGTCTAAATTTTTCTCACTATGGTGTTTAGGTATATTCTGTGGTTTATTATTATTGTTTAAAAGAATTTAGAAATTTGAGTATTATCTAAAATATTCACATTTTCTATGTATTAAATTCCTGAGTTAAGCTACCAACTGATATTTCCACAAGAAAACCAGGTAACTAACATTATGACATCATAAGTTTAGCGTTTTTTTTTTTTTTTTTTTAAATGGTGTTCTGCTCTTTTTCCCCAGGCTGGATCAGAATGGCATAATCTCAACTTATCACAACCTCCGCCTCCCGGGTTCTAGTATTCTCCTGCCTCAGCCTCCCAAGTAGCTGGGATTACAGGTATGTGCCACCATGCCCAGCTAATTTTTTGTGTTTTTAGTAGAGACTGGGTTTTTCCATGTTGATCAGGCTGGTCTCGAACTCCTGACCTCACTCAGCTTCCCAAAGGGCTGGGATTACAGGCGTGAGCCACCGCACACGGACACGTTTAGCAATTCTTAGGAATATATGGGTCTGGGTTCTCCAGTAGGTTCTCTAGAACCAACAGGATGTATTTGCATGGGAATGTGATTTATATTAAGGAATTAGTTCATGTGATTATGAAGGACGGTAAGTCCAAAATCTGCCTGATGAGCTGGCAGGTGGAGACCAAGGAAAGAGAAAAAGTTATCATCTAGGTCTGAAGGTTGCCCAGCTGCAGACTCAGGAAGGAACCAATGTTGCAGGACAAGTCCAAAGAATAATATCAGCTGCAGAATTTCCTCTTGCTCAAGAAGATCAGGATTTTGTTGTACTCAGACCCTCAACCGATTGAATGAGGCCCACCTACAATTATGGAGGGCAATCTGCTTTCCTCAAGGTCTGCTGATATAAATGTAAATATCATGCAAACACACTTTCACAAAAACATTCGGAATAATATTTGACAAATATCTGGACACCATTGCCTAGCCACAAAGACATAAATTTAACCATCACAGGAAACCTTCTATGAAACAAAGTATGAGCTTCTTAAATATTGGAATCTAGTTTTCATAATATTTACCATTCTCCCTATTCTTCCTAATTTTTTGCTGAGTTAATAATATGTTTA
Organism: Cheracebus regulus; assembly: GCA_963574635.1. NCBI lineage: Eukaryota > Metazoa > Chordata > Mammalia > Primates > Pitheciidae > Cheracebus > Cheracebus regulus. Next base: position 39,887 of record CAUYQU010092736.1, on the reverse strand, counting down.
ATTTTATTTTATATCATACAGGATTTATGTATTATATTCATCTATTCATAGGTTGTATTTCTTTCTGCCTAGAAAAATTCAGTATTTACTTAATAATTTTGATAAATTATTTATGTATTCTGAGGGCTATACTGTACTTCCCTTTTGGGGTATGATCTCATCAGTCATATTAAGTAGTAACATTGATGTTTTTGCCAGAATAAAATTGTAATAAAATATAGAAGTACATACTACACTATGATATACTTTCCAAAAACTCCTTAAAAGTGATTACTTGTTTTATTATCACCTTTTAGGAAAATTATTGAAAATTGGCTGAATATAGGCAAGGTTAGCACACTAAATTAGCAGTTATTTCTTTCACTTAATGATTGTAAGTTTAAACAACATATTTTACAACCAAAGAACTTTCTATTTTTCAATTTTCCCTAGAAAAATTGTGAAAGTGTTAAAAGAAATACTAAAATTGAGTGCACATGAAAAAATATAGTTCTTCATCTCAAATGTTATACATATGAAATATCATTGGTAAAGTTCAATTTTAGATTTATTTGGAAGTAACTTTGTGTTTCAATTTGACAGGAAAGTTTGTTCTTGGCAAAGCTCTGTGTAAATAAGTAAATGGTATAATAAGGAAAAGAAAATTTGAGATATATTTAAGATATTTCATTTACTTACAATTACACAATTGACACTAACTCAGAATACTGTATAGAAAAGAATGCTGAATTGTGTTTTAAAATATATTATATATTTTCAGGTTTCTTTTAAATGTTTTTGCAGAGATATTTTGATAGCACACACATGCCTTGGTGAATCTTTCTGCACTCATTGCTTAGCATAATTTATTTATTTAGAAGACTAAACCTTGAAAAGGTTAGATACATAATGACAGCCCCTAAGAAGATAAACCAACATCTGATCAAGAAAATTTAAAACAGACTTAAGTAGATGATAAAGAATTAAAAACAGGATTATTTTTTTCTTGCAATATGGAAGTACTTCATTGTCAAGAAACCTTATGAAATATGTTTTGGCCAGGCATGGCGGCTCATGCCTGTAATCCCAGCACTTCGGGAGGCTGAGGTGGGCAGATCACCTGAGGTCAGGAGTTCATGACCAGCCTGACCAAGATGGTGAAACTCTTTCTCTACTAAAAATACAAAAAATTAGCAGGGCATGGTGAAACTTGCCTGTAGTTCCAGCTACTCAGGAGGCTGAGGAAGGATAATCACTTGAGCCTGGGAGGCAGAGGTTACAGTGAGCCGAGATTGCACCAGTGCACTCCAGCCTGGGCAACAGAGAAAGACTCCATCTCAAAAAAAATGTTTTTTTGTTTTATTTGTTATTCTTATTGTTTTCTATTTGTGGAAATAAACAGAGGTCACTCAAATAAGAACAAGCAGAGCCTATTTATTCAGAGCTTGCTATAGAAAGGGAGTCAGCTACTATCATTTGCATGAAGCAGACTACAAGACAGGCAGGAGTGTTTGACAGCTTTCGAGTGAAAACAGGGGAAGCTTCAGATATTCTCTGAATCAAAGTTGGCAAGGGAATTCTGGGGGCAGCTAGCAGAACTGGGCATCTTACACAATTTGTTTGGGAGCATGCTTTGTCCCCTTTGGTTTGTCCTGAGTTGAAAGCAGGAGAATAAATGGGTAACAGACAGTCATTGATCAAGTCCTCATTGTTTTGGGTAAATTGCCTTAGAGTGGATGGTTTGGCTTGCCAGGATGGGATGTTGCAAAGTGCATGGACACCTTGCTCAGAAGTTATAGGTCAAGGTTCTGGTGTTACATCTGGTCTGACCATTGTCCATTTACATACTCAGTCACTTACATGAGAAAAACTCTCTTTAAAAAAAAATAAGCCAGGCACAGTGACTCACACCTGTAATCCCACCACTTTGGGTGGCTGAGGTGGTTAGATTACTTGAGGTCAGTAGTTCAAGACCAGCCTGACCAACATCATGAACCTGCATCTATACTACAAAAAAAAAACAAACAAAAAACAACAACAACAAAAAAAAAAAACCAGACTGGAAACTAGTTATGCTATTATTTTACTTAAGCAACATAGTTTTCTTGGAAGTAGATAAATACTTCTAAAGAGTTCCCAAATTGAAGAGAATGGAATAGACTCCAAAATGAACATAAACAAAAGTAAATCATTAACATAAAATTTTAAATATTACAAACTGAGTGTAGATATTAGATATACAAAGGGAGAGGATAAAGAAAGAGAGGGAATAAGAGAAGCAGCAGCAATGACTGCAGGGAGTGTTCAAAGTGCAAATAAAATGTAAACTTCAAGAGGGAGGTCAGAAGAAGGGAGAAAAAAAACTTGAGAAGAGGACCTCACAGGACTGTACAGGAATTTTAGTTTTAAGATGATGATATACATTTTTTTTTCTGTTTTTTCTATCTCAAAAACAGAAGCACATTGTAAGAAAGAAAATAATTGTTTTCTCATGAAAAAGGAAATGGGCCATAATTTCCAACCACATCTTTGAATAATGCCTATGAAAAGTTAACAAGTCAGTATCCAACCTGGGGAGAAAACCTAAGCTCCTATTTCTGTCCTATCCTTCTCCAAGGATAAACCAGATAACCCAGAGTTTCAATCCATGATGGGCTTTCTATGGCCACTTTCTCCAGAGCAGTACAGCCTTAAAACATGGGTGGGTCTGGAGAAATGGAGAATTCCCTATAGAAAAAAACAGTTATTACCAAGAAGTAGCAGAGAAAAGGAGCAGAATGGAAAACATGCTGACATGCCATTTTAATTGTCCATAGCCCTGTGTCTTAGCCAAAGGAACATTCAGGGATAAAATAGGGAGGCAGAGAGAGACAGTGAATCCCAACAACTTCTTGGATTTAAGGTCTCCATTTGGTGCAACTCCACAGTAGAATGCTGAAAAATAGGAGGAAATGTGAAAGTGCAAGGGCATACATTGTATAGGCAAAAACTCCTGAATATAATGTTGTACCCATCTCATTTCTCTATAACTTTATATAACTTGGCCTTGGAGTTCATCTTTTTTTCTCTCTCTCTACTGCATGAATATTTGGCCATTGAAAACCTCTGACAGCTCATTCTCTTCCAATCTGAAAGTCTCCTTTGGTTAAACTCTCAGTCAAGATCAAGTTTCTCTTTTTTTCTCTTATTCTCTCTTATAAATAGATTTTTTTTGAAATTCAAAATTATACTGTATAAATGTTAAGCCCCTTTTAATGTGTTCACAAATCAACCAAGACAACAAATGTCAATAACCTAAAAGAGAAGGGCACTGGCAAAAACAACAAAAAAGAATGTTTAAAGCAATGCCCAGATCAGGATTAATCTAAAGCCTATTTCAGGAATAAAATGATAATATTACAGTAATGACAGCCTATTCAGCAACAAACCACAACTGAAATTGAAGACTTCAACTGTTCTTTTTTTTCTCTATTTCCATCTCTGATTCCAAAGTGCTCATCCCAAAGAACCATCAGGTCATGACACTACCTACAGAAACAGGAAGTGGTAATGTCACAGGAAAAAGAAATACACCAAGGAAACAGGAAAGAGTTTATACGAATAGCTGACCATAGTGATCATGAAGAAACGTTTGGTATAATCTCTATTTATTAAAAGAGATCTCAAAAAAAAAAAAAGATAAAAGTGACAAAAGAGAGACTATGAAATAAATTAGATTTAAATATCAAGCTTCTAGAACTTAGAAAATAAAGTTAAAAAAATAACATCGGGAACATATAATTTAGAAATAAAGCACACTAGAAACAGCAGCCACACCGTGACTATTAGTGCATCTGAGAAGCTCAGGGAGAATGGAATACAGCTTGACTAACTCACAAAATGAAAGTTTATGAATTAGGACAAGAGACAAAATCAGTTATAAAGAGGTGATAAATATATAAAACAAAAGAGATCCAAGTGTGCATAAATAATATTATTGAGTTGGCCGGGCATGGTGGCTCACATCTATAATCCCAGCACTTTGGGAGGCCGAGGCAGGTGGATCACAAGGCGAGAGATCGAGACCATCCCGGTCAACATGGTGAAACTCCATCTCTACTAAAAATACAAAAAAAAAAAAAAATAGTTGGGCATGGTGGCACATGCCTGTAGTCCCAGCTACTCGGGAGGCTGAGGCAGGAGAATCGCTTGAACCCAGGAGGTGGAGGTTGTGGTGAGCCAAGATCAAGCCATTGCACTACAGCCTGGGTAACAAGAGCAAAACTCCATCTCAAATAATAATAATAATAATAATAATAATATTGAGTTGAGAAGAGAAAGAAATGGGACAGGAAACAGATACCTAGGTAATTAAATCTATGATAAAATAGATGGCAATCTTAAGATTGCAAAGGTACACTATATACTAAGAAAGAGTAATCTACATCAACACAGGACTTATATTTTTGATATTAGTGAATTTAAAATAAAGGAGATTGCAAACACCCTGGGTAAAATAAGCAAGTTACTAGGAAAGAGGAAACAATTTGTCTTTAGGTTTCTACAGCTCAGTACTATGGTATTCATCATGTTTTCTTTTAAAGGGTGTGAGCCCAAAATTTTAAATCTATTAGTATATTCTCAAATATACTAATTAGGAAACAGTGTGGGAATTATTTCAGAGCAAAATTTTATACTCATTGAGAGATGAATTTTAAATGAGCTCTTCACACTTTTACTTGTATGGCATGGAAAATATTATAAGCATGCTCCTCCATTCATTTATTTCATAAAGGTTAATTAGTACTTGCTATGCTCAAAACACTATTCTCCAGGCAATCAAACACCTATCTGTAACCTTATGAAGCTTTAAGTCTATTGTCTGTGGAGGCAGAGGGGGATAAAGGCATTAAATAACAAATAAGTAAATTTTATGAGATGTTAGAAGCTGACAAATTTTACAAAGAAAAATAAGAGAAAAGGCATGAAGGGGCTGCAGGTTCTAGTGGAGGACGGGGCACAATTGTTCAGTGTGGTCCCACAGAGAAGGTGATGGTTGAACAAAGATTTGAAGGGGAAGGTAGAAAAGAAACTATTTAGAAATTTGGAGGAAAAGCAAATGTCAAAAGCCAAGCAAAAGCAATGCTCACGTCTGAATGAATGCCATAAAGGCCAATGAGGCTGGGGTGGAGGCAGCAAAGAGGGAAATAGAAAGTGAGGTCTCAAGGAGTAATCATGAACCAGGTTGTTTTGAGCCTTGAAGTCCTTTGAAAGAGCTTTGAATTTCTCTTCTATTTCTTGTCAGATAATTAACTAATACAGAACAAATTAAAAATACACTCACAGGCTAATTAACAATGATTCAGTCAATAACTAATAATGTATGTGATGGTGGTCCCATAAGATTATAATACCATATTGTTATTGTGTCTTTTTTTACATGTAGACAGGCTTAAATGCACAATTTCTTGCCATTGTGCTATAGTTGTTTACAGTCTTCAGTAAAGCAAAATGCTGTACAAGTGTGCAGCCTAGGAGCAATAGGCTGTGTAATATACTGCAGGCCTGTAGTAGTCTATAATACATAGGTTTGTGTAAATACATGCTGTGATGTTTGCACAAGCATGAAATCATTCAAGGATACATTTCTTAGAACATATCTGCGTCATTAAACAATGCATGACTGTAGTGATGGAAAACCAGGTCATGATTTTTCACCCAATGCTTACCCATGAAGGTAGATATTTTAAGAAAAAATGCATGAAAAATAAAAGAGACCCTCATGAGAAAATGTCTATCAAAAAGAGAGGTCATTTATTAAACATAAAAAAGCATTTGCTGGGATTTCCAACTTTCTGGAATCCGCTCCCACACCGTGGGAGCTGCCTCTGGGATTTCCTCTCTGGAATCCCTTTCCACACTCTTCTGGAAGCCTTTCTCTTCTTTTCCTTTCCTTCTCTTTCTCTACCTAAATAAAACTGCCTTTCTGCAATACTGGAAGAAAAAAAAAAAGCATTTGCTATACTATGCTCTTTGAGTGTTTGTGTCCCCCACAAAAGTCACAGGTTGAAACCTAATCACCAATCTGATGCTCTTAGGAGGTGAGGACTTTTTGAGGTAATTAGGTCATGAGAATGGAGCCCCGATGAATGAGATTAGTGTCCTTATAAAAGAAGTCCCAGAGAACTGTCTTGCCCTTTCCACCAGTGACAACACAGATAGAGGGATTATCTGTGAGCCGTAAAGTGTATGGCTCATTAGAGATCAAATCTGACAGTAACCAGATCTTGGACTTTCCATCCTCCAGAGCTGTGAAACATGTTATCTGGTTGTTTATAAGCCATTCATTCTGTGGTATTTTGTCATGATATCCCAAGTGAACTAAGACAATATCTTTGTTTAGTGCTATACTTTGTGTATTTTTAACTACTAACTTTGTACTCATATGACTTGATGATATCAAGTCCATACATAATTTTTGTACCAGCAGTAGTAATTCTTTCTCTTACATATGCACATTTCAAAATGTGTTTCTGAATCTAAGCTCTCTCTTTTCCATATGTAATGCAAGCAGCTGCATGTAATATAATTCTTCTCTGAAGACTACTGCCTCTCACGTCCATTGCCATTCATCTCCTCCACCTCTCCCTATTCTTGGGAAACTTTGGAGATTGTTTGATCATAATTTCTGATGTATGAATAGTGATATTAATGTGAAAAACATTAATGTTTTATCTTCAATAAAAAGATGACAAAAATGAGTTACAGTGATTATGATTTTTCATTAATTTTATCACTATGTAAATATAATGTTAACACAATCCTTTAGTTGATAAAAGATTTCACTTTAATTTCTCATGATTAAAATTGTAAAACTATTTTATACTAATTCTATGTTGTTCTCATTATTTCCACAGGTTATTATAAAAATATCAAACAGATAAATTAAGTGAGCTTGTAATAATACATTTCTTATTTAAATATTTAATTTTATTTAATTATAAATTCTACAATAAGGAAATATTAAATGGTCACTAAACATAGATTTAAATTGTATGTTTCATATATCTATGCTTAAAATGGTTGTAGCTTAATAGAATATGTGAATTTTTAAAATATCTGACTAATCTGACTATATAAGCTTTTGTAGTGAGCTTGTGTTTCCTGGTTTAATTTGCATACTCTAGGTTACTGGCTTAGAAATGCATCTCACAATTTTTTCATAATCCTTTTCTTTCCTGTTTCAAGCAATTACAGTTCCTCAAAGATAAGTGAGCTGTGAACAAACTGCACACACACACACACACACACACACACACACACACACACACACACACACACACACACACACAGTCTTCTCTTGGTATACATGGGGGATTGGTTCCAGGGTCCCCATGGATACAAAAATCCACAGATGCTCAAGTCCATGATATAAAATGGTGTAATATTTGCATCCATGCTAAGCACATCTTCCTATATACCTTAAATCCTCTATTACTTAGAATACCAACTACAATGTAAATGCTATGGAAATAGTTAATGATTATTATACTGTTCTGTGTATTATTTCTATTATTTCTATTTTTTGTATTGTTATTGTAATTGTATTGTATTGCATTGTATTGTAATTGTATTTTGTTATTGTTATTTTTTATTCTTTTCACTTTGAGGTTGGTTGAATCTGCAGATCCACAACCCACTGATACTGAGGGCTGACTGCATAAAAACTGGAGGCTATAAAAATCTTTGTCTCAAAATTCCAACTAACCCAAAACTATAGTTTTAATGTCTGCTTAATCCCAACCTGTCCCCAGACCTTTAAACTCTAAAAATATCCTGCCTTAATTTCTCATTTTGAATTAATGCTCAGAGTCAGTGAAGGTGTTGTTCTTAATTGCAATAAGTTTAATTAACCTAGCTTTGCTTTATCAACAAGTTTTCTAGTGGGTTTCCGGACATCAGTAGTCAACAAATGCAAAGGCGGTTTGTTACATGAATAGCTAAATGGTTATCTTATGCATATAGCAAATCAATAAATGTTCACATGTGTGGATGATAAATCTGACAAGATAAATAATTTAAATTTGCTGTATACTGACAAATTGCCATTCCAAGTATATAAATTTATATTTATGACAGCAATGCTTATCCCAATAATATTTGAGCAAGCCTATTTCTCTTCACCTTCATCAAAAGTTATGTTGTAATTTTTTTCAACTATGTTACTTCTGTGATAACATGTAGGTTTTTAAATTTTCACAGACCATTGTAGATATGTAGATATCAATATCTAGTTTCTAGGCTTATACTGGCCTTAAACTCATGGGTCTCAGTACACTTTTTATTTTAAAAACATTTAAGAAATAATTACTGTGACTTTCTATTAAGCCAAAAATAAACATTTTAATATCAAATCCTGGAAAAATGCCTTCTCTTTTACAGTTCTATATGCCCTCAAACAATTAAATTGCTGCTGCTATTTTCTAGAGAAGCCACATTTAAATACCTCCTTCTTAGAAACTGTGGTGGCATTTATTATGTAGATTATGATATGAATTTTAGGGAAACAGAAATTGACTTTTGATGCTCACCTCAAACTGACTGACTCATATATCCTCCTAACAAATGCTGGGTTTCAAGAAAACAAAGTCTAATCTTTAACATACCAAATATCCCTGGACTATACCAGTAATTATAGGAGTGAATTGGCCAGGGGCACCTGCAGAATTGGACAACTCATCTCTTCTCTAAATTATTGTGAACATCTGGGAACAATTATAATGGCCTTCATCTGGTGTTAGGAGGAAAGTGGTGATTCGTTATCAGAAGAAATGTGGGGCTTAAGTCTGCTTTCAACATGCCCTGCTCCTTTGGTAAGCATGCCATAAATTGATTTAAAGCATCATTAGGTAAATATCTTAGCACAGTTAGGAAAATTGACTACACAGAAAAAATGTAAAGAAATGTAGTTCTAATGATGTGCAAGTGTGTCAAAATATCGGTTTGAGTAAAGCTACAAGATGAAATGTTGACACATAATGCCAAAGGGCATCCATATAATAGGTACCTAAAACATAATCCCAAGTTATCATTACAGTGTTTGGTTGTATATAATTGAACATTAATGTTGACATTACAAAATAACTTTTGATATTTAATCAGTTAGATCTAGACTAAGTAGTTTATATATGTTTCTGTTTTAATTTAAGAAAAATGATGCTATGTTCCAAATTTGATAGCATAGAACTCAACTGACTTTGGACTAATAATTCAATGACAAGGACACAAATATTCTAAAGCCTTTGGAAAATTTTAGTCACTCGTTCTCAAATGTGAGCATGACATTACACAGCAAACTAAAATGTCAATTCTGCAGACAACTAGCTGAGTGACTTTACTTCCCTTGTATAAGATTTTAAAAAATATTTTAAGAAATTAAACATGATTTTGAAAATCTTCTCTTCTCTAGCTTTAAAAACATGTAAAATTATTAAATAAATAACTGTGAAATTGCTAAAACAAATATCCATGTGTAGTTATATTACTTGCCATATAAGTGGAACATTATTATATTAACAGGGAGATACTGTTCTACAGCTTTTCTATACAGCTAAATATTCAACTATTTCTAGAATTTATTCACTTTTACTACACCCTAAAATCTTAAAGATTTGTGTGTATATATATATATATATATATATCCCTTTATAGATTGAATAAGTATAGCCCAAGAGTACTTGTGCCTATATAAAAAATATTAAAGAACACTGAAGTTCTTTGTTGAATAAGAACTCCATCTATCAGGAGACACACACACACACACACACACACACACACACACACACGTTTTATTATTTCAAGAAAACAGCAAAAGAGATTGAGTTATATTGTAAAGTTAAGTAACGAATACGGATTTGCTGTTAGAAGGTCATATAAACTTGTGAGAGAAAGAGGAAAACAGTGTGTAACTTTTAGGACAAGCCTTTCTGACACCATTGTTGAGACATGTTCCTGTTGGCCCATTCCAAATATTACTAAATCTAGCCTTAGATTAGACTATTTATCTTGCAGAAGACAGTAATTTTAAAGAATGAAAGTGTGCTTTCTATTTCACATAATTCTTCTTTGAACTATTCCAAGAATGACTAGTTATGTTGTTCAATGAATCACTTGTTTCCAAATAAATAAGATTGATGCTATAGATAAATATGCATGACACACTTGACCTGTGACAAAATAAGTAACAGAAAATATAACACACTACCAGAGGTCAAGGTTTATCAGCAGCTACCAAAAACTGCCTCAAGAATTTTCTTCTTATTCAACCATTAGTTAATGTCTTAATGAAACCCAGTGCTCTCAAGGACAATAAAGATGGAGTCACTGTCCCTAATTCTTCAATTAATCCATTCTAATGGGTGGAATAATGAATTGTGACAAGTAATATTCATCTAGGGAGACTTGTTATAAACACTTGCTTGCCATAGACACTGTTTCTATTTTTAAAAATCAGAGGTTAACTCTGTTCTGTAAACACATATTTATTCTGTATGGGTTGAAAAAAATAATTATGATTTTTTTAAATTTAAATGATAAATATGATCAGGACATTGATCTTAGAAGAAACAAGGTGTATGATAAAGAAATTCCTAGAGCAATTCTTCTGGGAAATGCCTAAGGTAGATCTATGGGAAAGGCTTGACAAACTAGCAAAGAAAAAGGAGAATCAGTCAGGGTTACTACATTTATAAAGGAGAATTGACCATTTTGATGGGTTGACATTTTGCCATGACAGGTTCAGAACCTTAAGTGATCCTAGAAATGTCAGAAAGGAGCTTCATAGGCACCTCAGTGAAAACATTAACTACACAATTAAATTAATGAGAATAAATTCTGCTTTTATGAGAAAAAGGTCAATGCTAGCCTGAACTTAGAAAAAAAAGGAAGATATTCTTACACAGACAGAGAAGCCAATTAGAGTACTCAAGTTAATGTAGTGCTGAAAATACAGAGGTTTTTTAACAGTGTTTTCAACTATTGCTTTCATAATAATTAAAATTTGAGTGATGAGGATGTACAGTTTCATAGTATCTATAATCTTTTAGATAAGCAACGCAAATTTAAAAAACAACTTTAGTCTTCTAAACATGTAATAGCTTTCCATTTCATATTTTTTTTACATTTTCCCAGCAATGACACAGTGACATTTTAAAAAATTGATATTATATAAGTGAAAACGGAACCCATTAATTGGGGCTCATATAATTATGACATAGTTGGGTAAGTAAAAGTGAAATATTGTATCAACTATTGTGTTAGTAATATATTTACTTAGTAGTAAAATTAATGAAAAATCCATAGAATTAATCGCGATGAGTTATCATTCACAGAATTAATCATTGAGGTCATGTCACTCTCACTTTTCCAGCATCATCTTATCAAAGATGAAACTTTTTAAACATAAATATCTCTACTCATATACAAAAATTATGATCAAGTGATCTCCAAATGTTCCCAAGACTAAGGGCAATAGAAGAACATGAATAGCAATAGACGTGAGAGAGAATAGGCTTCAGTAATGAAGTTATCATTACATGCAGCTAATTACATTACATATGGAAAAGAGTTGCTTAGATGCAAAAAGAAACATTTTGACATGCACATATGCAAGAGAAATAGAGTTACTACTGCTGCTGAGAAAGAGAGTTACTACATAGCTTCAACTATGTCATAATAATGAAATCCTCACAACAATATTATTGGGAATATAATATGATTATATCATTTAACATACCAGTGAGATGCTAAGTCTAAGGTTTGAGTCATCCAGGCAGCCAGGTTTCAAGAAGCAAAAACTCTATTTCCTAAAGGTTCAGAACAGAAGTTTATCTCTTGACTTCCTATTTGTTACTGGGATTTTTATGAAAAATCTGCCATATAAAACTCACACGAATTATTGTAATGTTTAATTGGTATTCCATAAAGGCACATGTGTGTATTTGTGTATATGCAATATTGAACAATATAGTTAACATATGACTTCATTATTACTAAAAAAAATTTTACAGATATTTTGAGTATTCACCTTGAATAAAAGTTTTTAGAAAGACTTCATGAACTCATTTATTCTCATAAGTAGGTTACTATCCAGAAATATAGAAACTATACCACTTAGTTTTTACAGAATGATGCAAAGAGATTGATATAATTATTATGAGAGCAAATTTTACAATGCAATGAAGCTTTAATAGAAGGAGAGATCAAAGTAATTTTAGGGGAATCAGGAAGACTTAATAAAAAGGATGAACAGTTAAATTTAATGTTAAAGATAAAGCCTTTCGGCAGGTAGGAAAAGTGAACACAAAAGGGAATTTTAAGCAAAGTTGCCAGTAAAAAAATTATCAATCTATTATATGGGGGAAATGTCAGACAGCCTACAAAATATAGCCCATGCAGATAAAGATTGGTGGTGTAAGAAGTCTGTTAGAAAGAAAACATCCTGTGAAGATTCTAAACAGAAAAAGAACATGATTTGATGTTTTTAAAATGCTATCTAGGACAAATTGGAGAAGTTTTAGAGAGATTTGTATAAGGAACATTTATGAAAACATTAGAAAGTTTATTATAGTGTTCAATTGAGCATTTTCTATACATCAGATTAATATATATATATATATATATACTTAAGGGTGATAAAGCAATCTAACTTTTAAAAATTTTTGACGGATATTTTTTTCCAACACAACATCATGGGCCTCTTTAAAAAGTAACATTTCATGATTTCAAATATTATTTAATATTAGACTTTCATATACAACATTGCTTACACATTTTTATCTATGTGATCTCATGCCCACCTTCCATGTTATATTCACAACTTATTTAAAAATAATAATTTTTTCTCACACATGTACACATGGATACAACATATAAAAGATATAATGAAGGAGTAGTTTTGGGAGATATTTTAAATCTAAGGTCACCAACTTGTGGATTGTCACACAGATCTGGTCTTCAGATGCATTTTCCACACATTGTTTCACAAAGACTTAACAATTTCCCATGAAAGTAAGGATGTTTCGCTGCTCTTTCAATAATCAGGTTATCTGCCATTGCCTATTTCTGAAGAGCAGCATTCATTGGTCTTGCAGAGCATATATTCTCCCAAGAGAAAGACTCCACCACTCCATGTGACCCATCAGTTAGGTCAACACATTCACACATGTGCTGTGCCTAGTTTCTGTGGCTTTGAATTGTAACCTATGATCTAGAGAAATGGGAGGACATGATGACTGACTAGATAAGAGGGGAAAAAGAGAGAGAAAGGAGTCATAAAAGGAGGACACATTTTCAATCCAGTTCCACACAAACAAAAATGAAGTCACCAAGTTTAAGAGTTTGTTGAGATGCTGGGATCCTCACCTAATTCTGACTTAGTGTGAACATATTCTTAAGGTACCCTCATGATCCCTGCTGCCTGATTGTGCCCCTGGATGAAGCCCTCAGAGAACTGTGTGTTGGAACTGTGAATTGTTCCTAACCTACAGAATCCAAAAAAAGTGTGGGATGCATGATACACTCATGTGTCCATAATTTTGTGATTAAGCTTCACAAAGTCATAGTGACTATCTTGCCAGAGTTGTTCACTATCTTCCTGGCTCAGAACTCAAATGGTTATAATGGGCAACTTCAATGGCAAGGAATGTACGTGGCCTTTAGGAACAGAAAGCATCCTTCAGCTGACAGATAGCAAGGAGCTGAAGACCCCAGACAGATAGCCACAAAGTCTGAATGCGGCCAACAACCATGTAAATGGAGATGAAGATCCTACCCTAGTTGAGCCACCAGATAAGAATCCAGTGGTCTGGGTGACACTGTGATTTCTGCTTTGAGACACTGTAAAGTAAGGGACTCAGTTAAGCCACATCCAGATTCCTGACTCATGGAAGCTGTTAGCTACTAAATGTGTAGTATCATAAACTGTTAAGTGTGTGGCACATGTTCTCACTCATAGGCAGGTGTTGAACAATCAGAACACATGGACACAGGGAGGGGAGCATCACACACTGGGGACTGTTGGTAGGGGGCTAGGGGAGGGACAGTGAGGGGTGGGGAGGTTGGGGAGGGATAACACGGGGAGAAATGCCAGATACAGGTGATGGGGGGATGGAGGCAGTAAACCACATTGCCATGTATGTACCTATGCAGCAATCCTGCATGATCTGCACATGTACCCCAGAACCTAAAGTACAATTAAAAAATTAAAATAAAATAAAACTGAAAAAAAGTAAGTGTGTGGTAATATTGTTACAGAGCAAGAATAACAGTGTACTGCTATTTTTTTTATGTCTTACCTTAGAGTTGTTTGTCATTTTTTTTCACCAAGTGTTGAAGATGTTTTTCTTTATTTTCTTCCTCCCTTCACTTCCTTGAATGTGGCCTGGGTGTGTGACTACTTAGCACATCACTAAAGTGATGCAATGCCATGGCAGATGTGGCATTGAAAGAGTGGCATCTTCTGATTCCTCCATTGTCTAAACTTCTAGTCACACTGCGAGGAAGTCCAAGTGGCTCTGTGCTGTGTCCTACATTAGGAAAAATTGAGCCATCCTACAACAGCTCTAGCTGAGCTCCCAGACATCAGCCAGCAATGTCTTTGCCAGCCATGCGAGAGTGAGAGGTAGCTTGGAAGTTGATTCTCCAATCTAGTTTTGAGCCAGCTCAGGTGACAACACATAGAGCACAAATAACCTATCCCTAGAAATCACAACCAAATTGCAAAATCATGAATAAATTATTTTGTTTATTTCAACCTCTATGTTTTTGGCGGATTTACAGCAATAGACAATCAGAATATCAGAGACAATCTGTACATCCCCAGTGTTGCAAAGGGTAATTGTCAAACAGGGGCTCAATCTATACTTATTGAGTGGAATAATGTTCTATTAAGTCTTTCCTATTGATAGCCATTTACTGGAAATAATTATATATGAAGATAAAGAATTCATAATAAAATATTTGGATAGAGATGTAGTTATGCCTATAGATTTTCATGAGAACACATTTAGGTTTGGAGATGCAGATTACTTCTGTAATGAAGAAATAACTGGAAAGAATTGAAGAAATAATTTTAAAAAGCTTAGATATCCTCAAAGAAAAAGAAGACAGGAAAATAAAGACACTAAACAAAAAGATAGCTATTAGCAAAAAGGCATAGAATATTCTAGCTTCTATGTTTATTTTTATTTTTAATTACATGTTATTATTACCACATTTTCAAAATCCAGCTGAAGAATATCATTCATTTTCAAAATCCAGCTGAAGTATATTATTCTAAAAGGAAAGGCAGATTTTCACCCAGTGTTTAATGATCACTGTGACACTATATATAGGGCATTTTGAGCATATTCCTTTAGAAAATTTTGGACAACTAAATAATTTAAAATTTTTAGGTAATGTAAACATTCTAAATTTCTTTTAAGGCAATATCTAGACATACAGGACTTTCTATTACTCACATTTGAAAATGGTATAGCCTCACTATTTATTAGGACATTTTTACTTGCTATATGACAATGTTTAAGTGGTTTCTACTTATCAAGGAAGTAAGTTATCAAATAAAATAGCTTCTCTCTAATGAGTGAAATAAAATTACGTTCTAGTGAAATGGTATGGAAAAATAAGAGGGACAAAATATATCTCAAAATTCTTTAAACACCTTCTAGCAAATGTTTTTATGCAATCCATTTAACATACATTTTCTTCTCCATGAGGGTAACAAAACTTGCCAGGGGAGGGACAGCGGGGGGTGGGGAGGTTGGGGAGGGATAGCATGGGGAGTAATGCCATATATAGGTGATGGGGGGGATGGAGGCAGCAAACCACATTGCCATGTATATACCTATGCAACAATCCTGCATGATCTACACATGTACCCCAGAACCTAAAGTACAATAAAAAATATATATATATTATTATTTTTTTAAAAAAAAAAAAAACAATGTCACTTCAGGGTTCACGGCTCAGAAATTCAGCATACTAATTTTGTTGATATATGAGGTCCTTCTCTAATTGTGTTACCTAACACTTTACATAGCTTTACGAATATTATTATATACACACACAGAGATATATATATATCTGGAAAATTTTCACTGATAAGCTATAGTAGTGTATTACATCCTTTGAGAAGTCCTGCAGTAATGAAACTTAATGCAAGTAGCATGTCTCAAGTATAATTGAGTAGAGTTGACTTTATTTTAATTGAGGGATAATTATTAACTGTATAAGAAAACAATGTTTTGTGGCACACTTACTGTGAAATTTTTTTTAAGTGAGAGATATTTCAAAATTCATTTACTCCAACTTCCCAGGAAGGAAAGTCATAAGTTGGTTAACATGATCCTGTGTGTGGCAAGAACATGAAGTTTGCAAGCATAAGAAAAGATAGTTTTCTACAACTCCTCTATTTATCACAATAGTGATCTTATGTGCAGCAGCTATTTTCTATGAGTCTCAGCTCCATGTTGATAAATAAAATCATTTTAATTATTAACAATTATTCTGAAGAAATTATATGTAAAACATATGAATTTGCATATTATCCCAATCATTTTGTCATTCTATCTCTGCCCAAATAACAGAAACTTAACTACTTAAAAAAGTCATACCTTCCCACTGTGTAGTGGCTCTAATTATTTTATCATTATTATTTTACTTTTTATAATTGACAAAAATTATACATATTCATTGTGTAAAACATAGTATTTTGATATTTGTATACATTGTGGAATGACTAAAGCAAGTTAATTAATGTGCATTACTTCACATGCTTATCGTTAGTTTGTGGTAAAAGCACTTAAAATCTGCTCTCTTAGTAACTGTCAAATATACAGTACGTTGTTATCAATTATAGTCTCCACGTTGTACAATAGCTCTCTTGAATTTGTTCTCCTTGCCTAACAGAAATTTAGTATCCTTTGTCCAACATTTCTTCCATCCTTTACCCACCCTGCTCCTGGTAACCACCATTCTACACTCTGCTTCTGTGAGATAAACTTTTTTACATACTACATATAAGCGAGATCATGTGGTGCTTGTCCTTTTGTGCCTGGCTTTTTCTCTTCATCTAATCTACAGGGTTATCCATGTTGTCTCAAATGACAGGATTTCCTTTTTTGGAGGCTGCATAATATTCCATTGTGTATATATATCACATTTTCTTTATCCAATCATCTATTGAAGGACACTTAGATTGATTCCATATCTGCGCTATCCTGAATAGTGCCGCAGTGAACATGTGAGTAGGGCTGTCTCTCTGGCACATTGATTTGATTCCTTCGAATAGATACCTGGTAGTAGGATTGCCAGATCATCGGATACTTTTATTTTTAATATATTGAGGAACCTCCATATGGTTTTCATAATGGCCGTATCAATTTGCATTCCCACTGTCAGTGTACATGGTTCCCTTTTCTCTACATTTGCATCAACATTTGTTATCTTCTATCTTTTTGTTAATAGCCAACCTGGCAGCTATGAGATGATACCTCACTGTAGTTTTAATTTGCATTTCCTGTTGACTGGTGATGTTGAACTTTTTTTTTTCATCTGCCTATTGGGCATTTGTATGCCTCCTTCTGAGATATGTCTGCTTAGGGAATTTGCCTGTTTTTTCAATTGGGTTATTTGTCTTATTGCTATTGAATTGTTTGAATTTCTTACATAGCTTGAATATTGACCCTTCTTCAGATATATACTTTATGAATATTATATTCTATTCTGTGAGGTGTCCCTTCCTCTGTTGTTTCCTTGCTATCCAGAAACATTTTAGTTTATGTAACTTCATTTGACTATGTCATTACAAATGACAGGATTTCCTCCTTTTCTGGGGCTGAATAGTATGCCACTGAGTCTACAGTTCCATTATCTAACTTTTTAAATGTACTTTAAGTTGTGGGGTACATGTGCAGAATGTGCAGGTTTGTTACATAGGTGTACATGTGCCATGATGGTTTGCTGTAACCATCACTCTGTCATCTACATCAGGTATTTCTCCTAATGCTAACCCTCCCCTAACCCCCCATGCCCCAATCGGCCCCAGTGTTTGATGTTCCCCTCCCTGTGTCCATGTGTCCTCATTGCTCAACTCCCACTTATGAGTGAGAACATGCAGTATTTGGTTTTCTGTTCTTGTGTTAGTTTGCTGAGTATGAGAGTTTCCAGCTTCATCCATGTCCCTGCAAAGAACATCAACTCACCCTTTTTTATGGCTGCATAGTATTGCATGGTGTATATGTGCCACACTTTCTTTATCCAGTCTATCATTGTTGGGCATTTGGGTTGGTTTCAAATCTTTGCTATTGTGAACAGTGCTGCAATAAACATAGGTGTGCATATGTCTTTGCAATAGAATGATTTATAATCATTTGGGTATATATACAGTAATGGTATTGCTGAGTTGAATGATATTTCTAGTCCTAGATTCTTGAGGAATTGCCATACTGTCTTCCGCAATGTTGCAACTAATTTACACTCCCACCAACAGTGTAAAAGCATTCCTCTTCTCCACATCCTCTCCAGCATCTGTTGTGTCCTGACTTTAATGATCGGCATTCTAACCGTCCTAATTATTTTAAATATTTTCTTTCATGTAACTTAATATCTGAGTCCCATAATGTCACCTAGTGAATCTCAGCCTTCACTTAAATTCTCTCTTTAAAAAATTTGGGATCATATCATGTTTTTGAAAAGAAAGACTCAAGGACATAAAAATAGCAATTCCTAAAGTTAACTGATAAATTAAACATAATTTCCATAAAATCACCATCAGATTTTTTTCCCCTAGAGCTACCAATTTAACTGAAATGTTTATTTCCTCTGGATGATTAAGCAAGCTGGAAACTTAGAAAGGAAATGACATGTTGGATAGTGTCTACCAGTTGAAGAGGTTAATGCAATGTTATTAGAATAGGCAGATTACCCAAGGGAACAAAATAGAAAATCTAAGAATATATGCAAGTAGACATAGAAATTTAGTGTGTGACAAAACACTGATGTTGCTGATAATGGTATTGGGACAATTGGATAGCCACATGGAAGAAAACAATTGATCCTCACACTATATACCAGGATTAATTCTAAATAAATGAAAAATCTAAGTTCATAGGAGAAGGGGTGCAGATTGTGAGGAAGTCATTCCAGGTATTACTCAAAACCCAGAAAAAAAAAATCAAACAATTTAGTTATGTTAGAAAGAATTTGCATGCAATATACCATAATCAAAGTTAGGAGATTAATAGTATACCAGAAGAAAAAGCTTTTACTTTATATTATAACCAAGTGTCAGCATTCATTAGATAGATATTTCAAATGAATAGAAAGTATTAATAACTCATAAATGGACAAATTCTATAGACAGATAGCTCTCAGAAAAAAATAAATGTAAACTGCCTTTAAACATTTAAAAGGGTCAACACTTCTCATAATACAATAAACATGAATAAGCTCTCCCAGAGAAGCCATTTTTTGCCACCCATTTTTTTTATAATACTGGGAGAAAAAAAAATTTCATATATATGTATTCTAACAGAAGCATAGACAAACTTATACCTTTCGTGGAGATTAAAAATGGTATAACTCCTACGAGCAGGAAATGGAATTACAATTAACTTGCAATATCCATGCTTGCTGAATGTTCTTAGTAAACATCATATGATCATACCAACTTCAGATATAATTTTTAAAATTATCTTTTTCAATCCTTGTAGATGGATCTGCTCTGATAAGGATTTCACATACAACACTAAATAGAAGGTAGTGATTGTGGCCCTCCATGTCTCATTCCTGACTTAAAGTCGATATATTTACCTTTTCAGAGTTCAATGTGTTTGTTCCTGTAAAGTGTTTTGTTTTGTTTCAAGCTTTCGGTTTTATTTGTTGGTGAGTTTCTTTTCACTTTGATTACTGTATACCAATCATCAGATGAAGGTTTTTCCTTATTTCTGGAGTTAGTCAATAATTTTTATAAATTAAAAAAATGCCCACTATTTTGTGCATCTATTTTTTTAATTTCTTAAGTTGATAATTTATATTAGGTTGCTTATAATAATATAATTTTTCATAGTTAGATTAAACTGAATTTTTTGTTGTCTTATGTTGGTTCACATTTTGTTTAAGTTTTTTATATGTGTTCATGATTGAGTTTGACATATGATTTTTCCTTTGAAAGTTAAAAATGTACAAGTGATCTTATAATCATGTATTAACATGACATATTCTATGTGACTGCTATAAGATACTTGAAAGTAAAATGCATGTTGTAATTCCAATCATCTTTATATTTTGTCTCTGTATTCTTGTAATTTGTAAACTAGGAATATAAAAAACTAAAACCTTGACTCAGGTGGCCGGGCGTGGTGGCTCACACGAGGTAGATCACTTGAGGTTAGGAGTTCAAGACCAACCTGGCCAATACGGTGAAACACCGTCTCTACTAAAAATACAAAAGTTTGCCAGATGTGGTGGTGGGTGCCACTTACTCGGGAGGCTGAGGCATGGGAATCACTTGAACCTGGGAGGTGGAGGTTGTGGTGAGCCAAGATTGTGCCACTGCATTCCAGCCTGGGTGACAGAGCAAGACTCTGTCTCAAAAAAAAAAAAAAAAAAAATGGACTCAGTTCTGATGCATGTCCTCCAAAGAGCCTTTGCCTAGATGGTCTCTGCATGTAGTCATCAGTCACAAGTAATTTCTCCTTCAAAATTCATCATGGCATGTGACGTTCTCTGTTAATTTCCTTACTTCCTTTCTTAAATTGTGTGTAATAATTTTGTATAGATTTCTTCATATGTTTTTATAATTAATAAATTAAGCTCATAGATATCAAAAATACATATTAATATTAAAAAGAAAACTCTAAAACTAGCCTTCTTTAATTAGGTGTTTATAAAGTGGAGAGGATCTGGGATTCCACAGTGCTGCTAGATGTGAAGATTCCCTAGGCTTGGAAGATTCTGCATTTTATCTCACATGGAGCTCAAACATCAGGAGCTTAAATCACAGCAAAACATAAATTAAGAACTGAAGAACATATACATCTTCAGAAAGTCTCTTAATTACAATTACAAATAAATTGTTAATTTCTTTGGAAATGCTGTTCTAGAATT
Source organism: Cheracebus regulus (assembly GCA_963574635.1). NCBI lineage: Eukaryota > Metazoa > Chordata > Mammalia > Primates > Pitheciidae > Cheracebus > Cheracebus regulus. The sequence goes on along the minus strand of CAUYQU010092736.1, from coordinate 18,764 downwards.
TATCTTGTTAAATTCTGTTGTTAATTCATTTATATTTTCCTTGGGACAAGCTTAGTTTGAAGTTTGCGCCAATGACTAAAGTTTTGCATCAGATCAATTGTAAAAATAATAAACAGTGCATCACAAACACAGGTATTCAAATAACTTTTTTTTTTTTTTTTGAGATGAAGTCTTGCTCTGTTTCCCAGGCAGAAGTGCAGTGGCATGATTTTGGCTCCCTGCTCCCTCTGCCACCCAGGTCAAGTGATTCTCCTGCCTCAGCCTCTTGAGTAGCTGGGATTACAGGTGGCTGCCACCATACCTGGGTAACTGTTGTATTTTTAGTAGAGACAAGATTTCACCATCTTCGCCAGGCTGGGTTTGAACTGCTGACCTCGTGATCCACTCGCTTCAACCTCCCAAAGTTCTGGGATTACAGGCGTGAGCCACCGTGCCTGGCCAAATAACTTCTTTAATGTACTAAAATATAGATGAATGCTACAAGTCGAATGTGTAGGCAGGAATGTCCTCATTGATCAAATAAAGGTTTCAAAATTACTATGAATATATTTATAGACAAATAAAACATTTTCTTATAAATTTTTGGACCTAACAATCATAATATTGTCACAATAAACATTCATTAAAGAGGTCCTAAATCTCCTTTTATTTTTTCTCTTTAGATATTTAGAGGGATTTGGGGAATTAATTTGAAGGTTCTATACATCTTTTAAATGCTTGTGCAGCAAATCTCATGACCATTTCTATCTCTTAATAAATATTTCTGTAGCAAAATATGGAATATAAAAATCTATCTGGATTCCACCTAGAAAATAGTTTAAACCTATCTATTCAGTTTACAAATACATTTTATAGGCATTCACAAAAATGCTGCTGATAAAATGCACCATGATATTTAGATAGTGCTTTACTCATCAGATTGCACTTTTGCAAATTTTAATATAAAACTTCTTTTCATACTGTCAGGTAGGTAGAAAAACAGCATATCAATTTTGTAGTTTAAATTATTCTCTACTATTTTTAATCTGCATATAGACCTGGTTGAGACTCAGATCTTAATATTCTTCCTCACTCCACCACATTTGTTATTTCCCTATATCTCATCTCCTTCATTTCCAAAATGTTTGACCAATATATTTCTTCCCCTAAATACTTTTTGAATTGGTGTTTGACACAGGCACCCTGCAGCTTCTGGAGGTAAGTGGTGTGTGCAGATTACATGGCAAGCGAGTCACAGAACCCAGGGCTCAGTTTAGAGGAAGCCACAGCTTCTTGTATCAGGTTGCTAGTTGATCTCCTTTTATTGTTATCATACCAATGTCAACCATAGTCATCATGATTTTTAAAAAGTGATAAAATCTCTTCCCTTGTGTTCAGTATATGGAATTTTAGAGAGAGGAAATTCAGACCTTTGTTTTGATGATCGTTGACAAAGGTTATTTTGGTGGCAAGTGACAGACATATATGAGCCAATTGTAGGAGCATAAGTCCAAATGTTTGTGTGTGTGCATGTGTGTCTGGGTGTGTTTATGTGTCTGTCCCTGTGTTGTGTTATTAGCATAAGTTTTATATCTCATCTCTTAGGCCTTACCCCAAAAAATCCTGTGACTTATGCTGAGCCAACAAGGCAATACATTGCTCAATAAATGAAATGAATGAATGTTAGTGAACTTTAAAATGACATATAAAGGAAATAAAATGTCGTTTGTCTGATTATGTTTTCAGGTGTCTTATTCATCTTACTTATCTCGGGCTATCCTGTATTACCATGAAGTTTTTGACTGGTGACTTAAATATTAGTAAGATGCTGCCTTTCTGAACTCACTTATGTAACATGGATACTTCCTCCTCCTAAACAATCTTTATAGATATGACTGCATGCCAATAATTAACAATATTCATGGTGGGAGTAAAAATTTTAAAAAAAAACACTAAAAATATAAGAGCATCAATAAGAGAAACAGCAATGTAAATATGGCTAATCTGTGTATCTCACATATTGGGGCATAAATACATGCCATACAAATATTGTTGAATGAATATTAATATGAGCAAAAAGTCCTGATGAAAATGAATAGGTATTTCTTGAAAAAATAAGTGAATGAATTCATCAGTCAAACGTATAATAGTATTTTGTATTACCTAGAATATAAATCTTCCCAGTGGCAGAGTGTCCAACAAAGGAAGGAAGAAAGGAGGAGAGAGAAAGGGAGTAATTAATTAACAAAAAGGAAATGAAAACCAGAGGAGTCAGGGCAACTTTTCCTGAATGCTACAGAGAAAAACTGTTGAAGTAGCATTATCAGTCTTGCGCCAAACAGGCACATTCAACACTTCCCTGGGTTGTCTCTCTCCTAAGTGCTGTGATTCCCAAGATTCCATTTCATTCACTTTTCCATTACAAAATACAATTTAAATGCCATCTAGATACCCATTTGCCTTCTCTTGATTTGTTTAATTCTATTTAATAAGACCCAACAGCTCCCACTTAACAACTCTTTATTCTAAATAAGTCAAAGTCTTTGTACTCAGGTTAATCCAATATGTCTAAGACAAGCTGGCCAACAGTGTATTATGGAATGTCTGCCTTTGAACTTCTATTCACATCTCCTTTGGAGAACAATTACTAGCTAATTGAATTCTTTACCTTCAAAGTTAGCAGTTTCCTCAAAATGCATGGAAATTCTGTCTTAGAAACCAATGCTAGTTTTATAGCTTCCTTTGATAGGTGCTAGCAGATGTCTTACTTTCTCATATATAAACATTTACATGTCTATCATTAGCAGAGTCAGGAAAAATATGAAGTTAAGCTGCTTGACTAATTGACTGGCATTAACTTAATTAAACATATTAAGATCCAGATTGATAGTCACCAAGTGACTTTAATGATTACAATGTTCATTTCCGTTAATTTGTCATTAGGCATTTAATGTAGTGGGCTCAATAGAACTCAAAATTATTTTCAAAATTTTTGACATATGAGATATCATCAATACCACCATAAAGTTACATATTTAACAATGAATGCTAATTGTAAGAGATTTGTAGTACTTATAATGGTGGCCCTATTATAATTTGGAATTTTTTGTTTTGTAAAATATTAATAAAAAAATAGAATTTGCTGCAGAGAAACTCACTCTTGGACACTTTTGTTTGACACATTAATTCATTTCTTTTATGACCTTCTAAGTGCATAGGAGTACAAGAGGTTTAGAGAAACCATGGAGTGTTGAAAAAGCAGTTTGGATAGGTTTTCACAGTATTATTAAAAATCAAATAAAATGCAACCATTAGTCAAATGGAAGATATAGTAAGATAATTATCTGTAAACAAAACAATGTAGTACAAGAAAACTAAGAAAAATTATTTTAATTCATGTAACTTTGGGCTGAGTTTTCAAATGAGCTGGTTTTTATACATATTTCTATGTATACTTATGCATAGAAAATAATGAAGCTTCAGAAATTCATTTTTTTTTTTACAAGCAGTACCTGGGTTAAGAATGCAGCACTGAGAAATCAGAACAAGTAGAGAAATTTAATATTAAGAACCAAGCATAGGTTATGTTTTCTAATTTATTATTCTAAAAAATTTTCTTACTAGTTTGTTAAAAATTAGAAACTGATATGGAATGCCTACGAGTATGGTTTGTTTGACTGCTTGTAATAATTTACACCTATTTATGTATTATTTTGTATTTTTTTCTGTTTGCTGTAGGACATCTTAACTTTGGAGAGGCTAGAAGCAGAATTTACAACCTCGGTTATTCTAAATGATGTTAAAACAATTATGTGTTTTAAAATATTGAAAACTAGTTCAAATGGGATGATTATTTCTCTACAGAGTCCACCAAATAGAATCTAGTGCAATACTTAGACCTTACATACAGTAAAAATTCAACAAAAATGTATTTCGTCTTAAAGCACATTTTGTAGTCTTTGATCATGATAAAGGAGAATTATATATATTTTGGTATAGCTATAGGAAGGGAGTCTAAACAAACTCAATAATGATTGATGTTTAGTCTGATGATTGCTTCATGCTTAGGAATTGGAACAAAATTAGCTAAACAAATTACCGTCTATATCTAATATGTATATATTTTATTTACTAATAACAATTTATTATAAAATTACTAAATTTTAGCCATAAATATATACAAGGAAAACATTATATTTGAAAAATTATTTCTTTGCTTATATATTTTTGTTTCCTCAAGAAGACCGGACATAATGAGGTACATATAAACATGGTACAGTAAATGATCAAATAGGATATTCCAATTAATTTTATTCCTAAAGATGAACGTTATGACAAATGAATAAATCTACATAATGAACATTTTAGATAGGATATTAATATTCCACATTAAAAATATTATTTTCCATTAAAATATCACTTAATTTCCTTGGGCAATTATTATTATTTGCAAGTATTTTAAAATACAAAGTAGACAATTAATTTAAATCTGATATATTTTAAATAAATGATGATTCCCTTTCTTGCATTTACTTTGTGTATATACTGAGACTACAAAATCATTTAAAGCATAGTCTCTGCCTATAAGGTTCTTATAAGGTTTTTATGGGTTCTAGGAAGTTATTACATATACCAAAACTCAAAGATTTTAATTTCCTAAAAGTAGGAGCTATGTGGTTACAATTTGTTTGGAAAATAACACAGAAGAAAAACTCTGAGTTTGTATGTTATAGTAACTGCACTATGTAGACATCAAATACAGGCAAATATGAGGTGATTGTGGTTGTTTGGCTTAGGAAAAGTATTGGAGGAAAATTCTTGGAGTGGTGAAGGTAGAGTCAGTTGAGTGGGAATTGAAGTTATAGTTTTCTGTGGAATCTGATAATGCAGCAGGTTTATTCTAGATCTATATCATAAAAGGTTTTTATGTTCTATTATACTCTTCCATGAATCTTTATTTATTTTTTTCCTTTTCCCTCTGAGCAACCACAGCAGTTACCCTGACTCTGAATCTAATCAGAGGGTGGGAAAATGTTACAGTAAGAGAAAAAAGAACTAACCCTTATGTCCATCAGACATTTTTTTTGATTCATTATCTACTAATTCTACCTGGGACAATGAGACAATATCTGTGACAAGGCCAGAATTAATTTTTGCCTGAAGTTCAGCCAAATGTAATTTTACATCAGCTTCCTTCCTTCCTCCATAATAAGTAGAATAAGAGTTTACCATATGCTTAGATGGATTCATTAATTAATGAGTGATCAGGGATATTTTGTGAGCAATCTTTTAGTTAATTATAACAATATTAATAGGCTAGATAAGGAAACTGGTAGATGATACTAAGGTAAGAAATCACAGATTCAAAAGTCTACCTCATCTTCCAAGTATGACCATCTGAACTCCCTTTTTGGCTCCTCTATGATCTTGACTTCTAGGTGCTCAATGACCGTATAACAACAGAAAAATTAAGGATCCTGTGTAAGCAATTGTAAGCTGGGAAAGATGTATGCCTGACACATATGGCATTTCCATGGACTAAGCATTTTGCAGCCAGTTGGCAGACAGTAAATGTCTCTGTTTTTTAAACTACAGATGATTTCATTTATTTCTTTAACCCAAAAGCACACGATTAAGGAGCCATGTGGGCCTGATGGTGAACCATGCCACATATGCTATTACAGGAGCCAAATCCCTTACTAAGACAGTTTATCTGTCCTATTCAGAATTCCCTTCTCATGGCCAAAATCAATATGCACAAGAGAATGGAAACAGTTTCTGCTATTTTTTTTTTAACACAATTCGTTTCTCAGGATTCCACATAAAAAAAATTGGGGAGATAAAGATTAAATAGTTAAGGATAACTTACAAAAACCAAGTGAAGTTTTACAACATGACAGCAAGGTAGAAAGAAAAAAAATAACAGTTTAAAATACTGTTATTAATAACAGTTTAAAAAACAAGATGTTCGTATTTAGAAAACAGAAAAAGCCAAAAGTACTCAATACCCTCAGTCTAAATGATGGAGATATACATACTTTCAAATATTTTGAGTTATAGATAATTGAAAAATTTGTGTCTTTAGTCTTGTTTTCATTTTCACCATATTATTCCAAAACTTTATGTGATATCTGAAGAGAGAAAAGACACTTCCCTACAAAATATTAATTTGAAATCATTAAAAAGGAGTCAAAAAGCGTCTAGGGAAGTGCATTTGTTCTTTGTGAGACTGTTTGCAGGTGAAATCCCATACATACACAAGGGTAATGTTTTTTTAAGTTGTGGGGTTAGCAGGGACTATTATGTTGTTGGGCAATACATTTGTCCTTTTCTTCAGCATAACCATGACAGATCAGGTCAGACTTCTTCTTGTTGGCATAGTACTATGGAGACAGCTGGAAGATATCATTTTTTTTTTGACAGTGTTTTCTTCTGTCACCCAGGCTGGAGTGCAGTGGCACAATCTCAGCTCACTGCAGCCTTAACCTCCTGGGCTAAAGCAATCCTCCCACCTCACCCAGGCTTCCAAGTAGCTGGAACCACAAGCACATGCCACCAGAACCAGTTAATTTTTTTTTTTTTTTTTTTTTTGTATTTTTGGTAGAGACAGAGTTTCACTGAGGTTGGTCTCAAACTCCTGAACTCAGGCAATCTGCCCACCTCAGCCTTTTAAAGTACTGTGTTACAGGTGTGAGCCACCATGCCCAGCAGCAGATGTCCTTTTTAAAAGAGGGGATAACAGGGCAATGGGGTGTCTAAGAGCTCCCACACAAGATTATCTGGGACTGAACATTGTTATATAAATAGCTGGGACCAAGTAGAGGTAAGGAAAGCTTCTGGTACAAGTTTCAGAGAAATGTATATATAATTTCTGTCTCTTGAAAGAAAAGGGGAGGTTCTCCTGCATCTATGTATAATGTGGCAGAAGAGACTAGTGATCTTTGATATAGCAAAAATAATCATGCATGCAAAAAGAATATGAAAATGCTATGGTAGAGTCTGACGTAGAGGCCAAACTCCTTGGCATAACTTTGTCCCACACTTAAGGTCCTATCTGAGAAGAATCAGACTGGCCATTCTTGAGAAGAAGGTTGAGAATGGGACAGATAAAACCCTAGTGCTAATACATACGCCTGCTCTGAAATACAAGGGTAGTGAGCTAATTTGCTTCTCAGGCCCAATATATCCAAATAACACACTGTTAAAATTTTAAAAGGTATAGCAGATAGAAAGTTTATTGTAAAAAGGTAGCAAACAGAGATTCAAGTTTGAAAGTAAGAATGATGGTGAGGTGGCTTGTAGGCAGGTGGTGAAGAGTATCTTGATTCTGTATTTACATTGAAGGTGACGCTCATAGGATTTTTTGTCAGATTGAATATGGAGTGAAAGAAAGAAAAGTTAAGAATTATTCCCAGATTTTGTAGATGTCAGGGAGATATGTAGAGAGGTGAGCAATTGGGTTGGCAGTGTTGCTCTTCCGTGAGATTATAAGGTAGCAGCTTAGTGGAGAATCTGGTTTGAACATGTTAAATTTGAAGTGCCTATTGACATCCAAGTAAAATATCAAGAAAGAAGTTGGATGTATAAATCAGAGAAAAGATCTAAACTAAATATACAAATATAAGAATCATCAACATATAGATCAAGCCATGAGATCACTAAGCAAGAGGTAAACAGGCATGGTCATGATTGATTGTACTGGTTGTGTACTGCACAAGAGCAATCAGCTTAAAGGTGAGCAGTGGCTCACATCTAGCATAACCTCTTACCAAACTGTGTGTTTTGAAATGGGAATATATCCACCTGGAGAAAAAAAAATTGTAATTAGTAAAAATAGTGCCTCAGGGAAAGAGAAGCCCTAGAGAGAAGACTAAAAATGAAATAATTGTACCCATATATTACACCAATACTAAAAGTTAGAAAAGGCCAGTGATTGCCTGAAGCTGAATTGGGTGGGGTGTGAGGTGTCAGTCAATGGCAAAGGAGCAGAAAGCAACTTCTGGACATAATGAAATGTTTTATTTCTTGACTAGGAAATGTAAAAGTTTGGGGAGCTAAGGCAAGTCAAGCAAAATGGTCTAAAAATGAGGGGCTAGTAATGTAGAGGGGGATAAAAACAAAAACAATAAAGACTTCTGTCCTGGAAGACACAAAGTGTTTCAGAAAAAGAACGATAAAATAAATGAGTATTTCTTGTTGATAATGCAAATAAGACTTAGAAGTTCGAATTAGCCATTGGATTTAGCAAACTGGCAGTCACTGGTGAACTTGACTGGCGTTTTAATGAAGTAGTGTTTAAATGAGAGCCCAGGAAAATAAAAAGAAGAAAGTATAAGACAATGGATGTGGTCCCCAAAATGCAAAATATTTTTTAAAGGGGAGCACGTACATGCGGCAATAGTTGAAGGGAAAAATGGGTTAAAGAGAAAATATTTTTAAATGTAGAGTTAATGGTGAATGTGTTTGCAGGTCGATTAGAATAACCCAGCAGAAAAGAAAAACTGACTCAAAAGAGAAAGAGAATGATTTCTGGAGCAAGGTTTTTGTATGGGAAACTGGGAATAGAACCAAGTATAAGTTACACAAACACACACATACAAACACACACACATATGTGTGTATATTTGTATTTCCAATAAAAATGATTTCTTTGACAATGAAACTAATGAATAAAACCTGAAAAGAAACCTCTTTGAATATTTCATATGAATTGTAGTCAACTTTTTCTGTGAACAATTAGGATGTGTTATGGGTTGAATTGTGCTTCCTCGATATTTTTGTGTTAAAATCTTAACACCAGGTATCTTAATATATAATCATATTTTGAGATAAAGTCTTTAAAAAGGTGATAAAGTTAAAATGAGGTCTTCAAAGTGAGCCCTGGTTCAGTATCACTAGGATTCTTACAAAAAGAGAAAATGTGGACATACAGAAAAAGACATCAGGAAACAACACCCACTAATGGAACACCATACAAGTCCACCGTGGGAGGTTAGCCAGCTGTAACCAAGAGGGATTTCAGAAGTAACCAAACCTGATGAGATTTTGATCTTGAAGTTCTAGCTTTAACTATGAGAAAATAAATTTCTGTCATTTAAGCCACCTAGTTTCTGATGTTTTGTTACGGTACCCCTAGCAAACTAATACAGAATGTGAGCCGCTTAACATGAATAACCATGTCTCGTGCTCATTTTAAGACAGCAATTGCTATTAAAGGTACTTAATAAATATATGATTTAAATTATATAGATAAGAATGAATCTTATCCTTTAACAAATGACTGGTTAAACTATGGTTTATGTGTAATATCTAATTACAGTTCACTGCACCTGAATATATTTCTTCAGCAACAATGCAGTTACATATTTATGGTAGTGAGGATAATATACGAATTATCCAGAGGGAACCAGATGGAGTTTCTTTTCAATTGAATGTTAAGTAATATTAATGTGAGGCAGTATTAGAGACATGTGAAATGTTAGTTTCCTCCCTAAAGGCAAGAGAGCACCTTGTTCTCCATTTCTAGAACCTTTCAGGACAAATAAATTAATGTTAAAAAATAAAACTCTCTCTGAACATATGTTCTTGGAACAATCTAAAACCTGTCAGGAAGTGTTTTTCACTATAATTCTATTCTTGATTTAAACAATTTTAGTTCTAATTTATGTGCATACACTTCTAATTCTTCTATAAAGCACATTGAGGAATAAAAATCAAATAACTCACAGTCATATCAATTATTCTGTTGAATATGATTTCTAAATCAATAATGATTAATATGCAACCAATGAATCAACAGTCTTACATTTTACTTTCTTTGAAGTAGCTACTTGCCTTGTTTTTATGTGAGACATGAAACCACAAGATGTAGGACTTTAACAGAGCAAATGAAATTTCTCATTTTAATGTACTACATTTCATTTTTATGCACAGTTGGTTAATGTGTTGCATCTTTGTGCATGATAGGAATCACTGTCTTTTTTATTTTATTTTATTTTATTTATTTATTTTTTATTGCATTTTAGGTTTTGGGGTACATGTGAAGAACATACAATATTGTTGCAATAGGAATCACTGTCTTTTTAATCTCATTTCAATCACTATCAAGTGGTATGTTGCTGAAAACATTAATTTTTACTAACGCTAGGAAAATGCTTTGTGAGGGTAAGTTTGCCCATGCATGCCTTTTGCAAATGTCTGTCTTTTCTTTGCAATCAGCTGAGTTGACATTTTAATTGGTCTGTGAGCCTGTGAAGAGTGCTGGCTGAGAAACAAGCATGTTTCCAGGCATTTCTTTCCCTTTGACAGCATGTTACATGCTGACTCTCTGCACGTCTCAGTTTAGCTGAATCCGTATTTGCATTCTTTACATTATAATTATGACAGCAGTAAATCAGACAGCCTGCTATCAATGTAATCTTAAAGCTCATTTATAGTTAGTGATTTCTCATATGCTGGAATACCATAATGGAAACACAAACAAGAATCATAACTTTTGAGCATTGAATGGTCTCATACCTTCAAAAAAGTGTGTTTACATTTGTACTTGAGAAAGAGAGAGAGAGGAGGGAGAGACTGAGTGTGAGACCTGGCACAGGTGTGTGTGTATGCACAGACTAAGTCAAAGTAAATTTATGTCATTAGAGTTGAGCTCTAATCTAATGATTTAAGACAACTTGATTATAAACATTGTTAGTCAGATTCACATAGGAAGTGCTACCTCACTATAATCCTAAAGCACCACTCACTATAATCCTCGCTGAAGGGCAAATTAGTTTCTTTAATATTTAATTGTTTAAAACCTTGTTTACCAAACAAACATTTCTCATTATGAATTTAGTCTTGTAGAAAATAGATTATAATGTTTTCTTAGATTCAGATATATCTTTAAACACAGAACAGTAACCATTTCTACTAAATATACTAATTAATAAATACAATTTTAACATATTTTTCTGTTAAAGGTAATGTTTGATTAGTCAATTTGTTATGGATATTGTGATACCAAAGATCTCTAATCTTTGACAGTACATTTTTTTACATTTATTTTCATTGTATTACAGCTACTTCTTTATTAATATGTATACATTATCATTAATATATCAGGAGACAGTACATAGTTGTTTAAGGTTATTGTTAAACTTATTATTCAAATTTTATATATGTATATATGCATACATATCCATATATCTGCATTTAGTTGACCCTTGACCATGTAAGGTTTAGGGGTGCCAACTCCCTATACAGTTGAAAATCCACATATAATTTTTGACTTAACTATGAATAGCATGCTATTGACCAGGAGGCTTACGAATAACAAAACAAAACAAATGTGGATCAAAGCAATCACGTTTGAAATAAGGATTTAAAACACTTGGCAATAGCTGTCAATTTTCATACCTAGCTGTCTAAATTTCTTTCCATCCTTAAACTCTGACAGAACATTTTATGTGTTTATTTTCAAGAGCGTGTAACACTTTCATTCATAGTAATATGTGCTACCCTGAATTACATGTTCATGCTGAGTGAGACAGTTTGCTAGCAATTTTACATGTGTTACAGCTAATCTTAACACAGTTTCTTGAGGTTAATACACACATGTCCACCCAACAGATGAAGAGAAACAAATGACCCAGAAAAGCTAAGTATCCTATTCAAATAAATAGTTATTAAGTGACCAAGCCCAGATTTGAGTCAGCATTGCCTAAACTTTAAGTCACTGTTATTTTTATCATATTTTCATATGTTGCCTTTCTTTCATACTACCTGAATACTGTATCATTTCTAAGAGCATTAGGACTTCAAAAAAAAAAAACAAACTGAATCTATCAATAATCACCCAGTCTAAAGAATGTATGCAACATGGATTTCTGCAGATTAAGAATAGAATATTGGGCTGAGCATGGTGGCTCATGTCTATAATTCCAACACTTTGGGAGGTCGAGGCAGGTGAATCACTTGAGTCCAGGAGGTCGAGACCAGCCTGAGCAACATAGTGAGATCTCATCTCTACAAAAAAAAAAAAAAAAAAAAAAAAAAAATTTTAAAAATAAAAAATTAGCTGTGCATAGTACATATCTGTAGCCCCAGCTGCTTGGGAGGCTGAGATGAGAGGATTGCTTGAGGTTGAGAGGTCGAACTGTTGTCATACTGCTGCAATGCACCCTGAGCAACAGAACAAGACAATGTCTCAAAAAAAAAAAAAAAAAAGTAGAAGCATTATCTGTAAGCCTGGAAATTCCTACACCAATTTTATGAAGAAAAGACCATTGCTCTAATAAAAACTAAATATAACTTTATCTATAGCTATATGTATGCCTATATAACATGTGGAATGTGCATATATATGTGTGTGTTGCCTATTCTATAAGACGATTTACTCTTTTCTCTTCATAACTCTATTCCTCTAGGGAACACTAGCTAACGTTCTCATTTTGTTGGTGTAGATAAAAAGCAAGTGACAAGCTTATGTTCGAAACTTCCTCAGTTTAACATGTGATCGATTGAACACCATGTGAATTCTCTAACTGGACATTTATGCTTTTAGTGATTGATTTGACTGACTTGAAAAATATAGTTTCCATGAATCTATACAGTGACCTAGAATTCTACACAATTGCATTTTTGGATCCCACTTATTTTGGTAAGGTTTAACTCTGTATCTACAGTTTGATATGTATATTTTAAAAGTCAATTTGCTTTTGTCTTCATTCTCTCATTGCATAGAGTTGTCTCTCTTGTTAGCTTTTGATGGCTAGGGATTGGTGTTGAGTTTGGGGTTTTAGAGAAGAATTCCCTTTTAGAGGACAAAGCAGGGTAAAACTCAGGCTTAATATGAAAAGTAGAATTTCACAGCAAGATACTAGGAGTAGAAATAGCTATTGTTGAGAAGAAAAGGATTTTCCAGGTCCTTTATCCTGTTTCAGCTCTCAATAGCCAAGCCCTGAGATATTGAGTTCATCCTTTCATGCAATGTAGACTACACTAGCTCCTTGTTAACTCAGTCAAGGCCTGCTGTTTCAACTTAGAAGGAAGATATAACATAGGCCACAGGAATTAGGAAAAGAAGAAGAGAAGACAGTAACAAGGTTAGAACCCACAGAGTAAGTCCCTTCTCTAGTCCCTTGCCTGGGAAAAAGAAGGCCAAGTTTATGAGATGATGAAAGACTTTTTGAGGGCTGACGTTGGCTTATAAACTTATTCCCTGTTTAGGGACTTGAACTCAACTATCTGAAGAATATCAACACAGCATGGTCAGTCCAAGACACTCGAACTTTAACTCTGCAGTTTAACTTTGTAAGGATACACTTCATTCTGGAAGGAAGCCCAGAAGCATTGAGATTCTTGCTGGAAAAACTGCTGGACAGATTCACTACCAAAGGTGTGAGATGGCCTTTTTGAGAATACTGCTAAGTGAATTACAAAGTCTGGGGCCTAATGGTTACCAGTGCTAGAGCTCCAGGTTCTGCAATGTCAGCATTTACTGAGGCTGGGTTTATGTTGGCCTAGAATCCACACAGGACTTACACAGGCCTCAGTTTACAGGCCGAACATTGACATCCTGGATATCAAAGGGGACAGATGGCTCCATGTTCCAGGACACTTATTCTTCCCAACTACCACCCATAAATATGCCTGCCCTGCCTTCTTCCTGCAATTCACCTGGAGAAAAATGAAAAAAAACAAGAGAAGGCACTGGCTGGGCAGCTTACTACTCAGGAGATTAAGTTGCTTAAACAATATTATGACTCTTTAAGCTAGTTTATCTTACTAAACTTAAATTGGATTGGTTGTTTTGACAAAATTATCACTTCAACTAATCTGAAAGTGAGTTTTGTGAAGAAAACTAGATTAGCAAAAAGTAAAATAACTATATTTCATTTTTCACTTAAGTTATGAGGTAAACATATACCTCAATTATTTTATATACCTCCACTAAATATATACCTCAATTATTTTATATACTCCACTATTCAAACACACACACACACACACACACACACACACACACATATATATATATATGCATATACATACATTGAGTCAGGACATTAATTGATTCACCCATCTACTCATCTTTAGGCAGTATTTTATGACTCAGAAGTTTTTAAAGTCCAAATGTATCTTTCTCTGAATTTAAAGAAAAAATAGAAGAATGTCTTGTTTGACAATGACAGTAGCAAAAGAAAACAATGTTGGCCAGTTAAGAATGTAATAAGTTCACTGCAGCTCTAGACAGTGGTTTTCCCCTGCCAGTGCAAGGGAGTCTGGGAGGTTTGGACTGGATGGTATTCCCTACAGGGCAGCACAGCAGCTGTGGCAGATCTTGGCCAGACTGGTTCTTTAGGTGAGACCTGGATCCAATCCTTTTTACCAGACAGGGACTCCCTGCAAGAATTCCAGCAACACAAGCCAGCATTTCCTTGGGACAGAGCATATGAGGGGAGGGGCAGCCAGTGTCTCAGGTTCAGAGGACCTAACCTTTCCTGCCTGCTAACTCTAAAAAGTCTCAACATTAGAGACCCCAGGCATTTCCCCAGCACAGCACTCCAGCTCTGCTAAGGAGTAGCCAGACTCCTTCCTTAAACAGGTCTTTGATCCTGTGCCTCCTGACCGAGGGCACCTTCCAGCACACCTGTATGAGGTTGCCACACACCTCATACAGGAGAGTTCTGGCTGGCACTAGGTCAGTGGCCCTCTGGCAGGAAGCTTCCAGAGGAAGAAGCAGGCAGCAATTTTGGCTGTTCTGCAGCCTCCACTGGTGATACCCAGGTAAAGAGAGTCTAGAGTGGAACCCCAACAAATTGCAGCAGACCTGTAGAAAAGGGGCCTGACTATTAGGAGAAAAACAGAAAGCAAAGCAACAACTACAACATCAACAAAAATGACCCCACAAAAACCACCCAAAGGTCAACAGCATCAAAGATCAAAGGTAGATGAATTCACAAAGATGAGGCTGAAACAACACAAAAATGCTGAAGATCCCAAAAGCCAGCATGCCTCTTCTCCAGATGATTGCAACACCTCTCCAGCAGGGCCACAGAATTGGCCTGAAGCTGACATGGTTGAACAGACAGAAGTGGGTTCAGTTTGGAAAGTGGCTACTAATGAACTTTGCCAAGTTAAAGGATTATGTTCTAACCCAAAGCAAAGAAGCTAAGAACCATGATAAAAGATTACAGGAGCTGTTAACTAAGATAACCATTTTAGAGAGGAACATAAATTACCTGATGGAGCTGAGAAGCAGAGCATGAGAACTTCATGATTCAAACACAAGTATCAATAGCTGAATCGACCAAGAGGAAGACAGAATATCAGAGCTTGAAGATCATCTTGCTGAAAAAAGGCAGGCAGACAAGATTTGAGAATAAGAGAATGAAAAGGAATGAAAAAAACCTCTGAGAACTATGGGACTACATTAAAAGACTAAACTTATGACAGGCTGGAGTACCTGAAAGAGATGAGAATGGAAGCAAAAGATGGAAAATACACTTAAGTATATCATCTAGGAAGACAGGCCAATATTCAGATTCAGGAAATTCAGAGGTGCCCAATAAGATACTCCACAAGATCAACCCCAGGACACATAATTATCAGATTCTCCAAAGTCAAAATAAAGAAAAAAATGTTAAGGACAGCCAGAAAGAAAGGTCAGGTTGCCTACAAAGGGAAGCCTATCAGACTAACAGTGAACTTCTCATTGAAAACCCTGCAAGCCAGAAGATATTAAGGGCCAATATTCAACATTCTTAAAGAAAAGAATTTCCAACCAAGGATTTCATATTCAGACAAACTAAGCTGTATAAGAGAAGGAAAAATAAAATCCTTTTCAGACAAGCAAAAGCTGAAGGATTTTGTCATACCATGCCTGTCTTGCAAGAGCTCCTGTAGGAAGCACTAAAGATGGAAAGGAAAAACCATTACCAGCCATTACAAAAACACACTGAAGTACACAGACCAATGACACTATGAAGCAACTACTTAAACATGTTTGCAAAATTGATCAGTCAACATTATGATGACAGGATCCAATTCATACATAATAATATTATCCTTTAATGTAAATGGCCTAAATACCCCAATTAAAGACACAAAATGGCAAGCTAGATAAAATGACAAGACTCATTCGTGTACTGCATTCAAGAGACATGTCTCATGTGTAGACACACACATAGAATTAAAATAAAGGGATGGAGGAAAATTTACAAAAGCAAATGAAAAGCAGATAAAAAGCAGGGGTTGCAATCCTAGTTTCCGACAAAAATAAACTTTAAACCAACAAAGGTCAAAAAAGGCAAAGAAGGATATGACACAATGGTAGAAGCTTCAATTCACTATGAAGAGCTAATGTAAATATATATGCACCCAATACAGAAGCATCCAGATTCATAAACAAGTTCTTAAGGACCTACAAAGAGACTTAGATTCCCATATAAAAATAGTGGGAGACTTTAATACTCTACTGTCAGTATTAGACAAATCACTGAGACAGAAAATTAACCAGGATATTCAGGTCTTGAACTCAGCTCCGGACCAAGTGGACCTGATAGATATCTCCAGAACTCCCCACCCCAAAACAACAGAATATGTATTTTTTTCTAGGCGCCACATGACACTTACTCTAAAATTCATCACATAATTGGAAGTAAAACACTCCTCAGCAAATGCAAAATAACTGAAGTCATAACAAACTATCTCCCAGAACACAGTGCAATCAAATTAGAACTGAAGATTAAGAAACCTCCTCAAAACCACACAAACACATGGAAATTGAACAACCTGTTCCTGAATAACTTATGAGTAAATAATGAAATTAAGACAGAAATCAAGAAGTTCTTTGAAACTAATGACAACAAGGAGACAACATACCAGAATCTCAGGGACACAGCTAAAGCATTGTTGAGGGGGAAATTTATAGCATGCTCACATTAAAAAGCTAGAAAGATCTCAAACTGATACCCTAACATCACAACTAAAAGAACTAGAGAACCAAGAACAAACGCCAGAGCTAGCAGGAGACAAGAAATAACCAAGTTCAGAACAGAATTTAAGGAGACAGGGACACAAAACCCCTTCAAAACATCAATGAATTCAGGAGCTGTTTTTTTTTTTTGAAAAAAAATCAATAAAATAGACCACTAGCTAGACTAATAAGAAGAAAAAGAGAGAAGATTCAAAAAAATACAATCAGAAATGGTAAGGGGGATACCACCACTGACCCCACCGAAGTACAAACATCAGAGAATATAATAAACACCCTTATGCAAATAAACTGGAAAATCCAGAAGAAATGAATAAATTCCTGGACACATACTCCCTCCCAAAACTGAACCAAGAACAATTTTAACCCCTGAATAGACCAATAACAAGATCTGAAATTGAGGCAGTAATAAATAGCCTACCAATACAAACAAACAAACAAAACACATGGATTTACAGCTGAAATCTACTAGAGATACAAAGAGGAGCTGGCACCATTTCTTCTGAAACTGTTCAAAACAATCAAAAAGGATGGTCTCCCTTTTAAGAGGCCAGCATCATCCTGATACTAAAACCTGGCAGAGATACAACAACAAAAAAAGAAAACTTCAGGCCAGTATCCCAGATGAACATCAATGCAAGAATTCTCAACAAAATACTGGCAAACCAAATCCAGCAGCACATCAAAAAGCTTGTCCACTGCAATCAAGTAGGCTTCATCCCTGGGGTGCAAGCCTGGTTCAACATAGACAAATTAATAAACATAATTCATTGCATAAACACAACTAAAGATAAAACCACGTGATTATCTCAATAGACACAGAACAGGCCTTCAACAGAATTCAACATCTCTTCATGTTAAAAACTGTCAATAAACTAGGTATTGAAGGAACATAACTTAAAATAATAAGAGCCATAAATGACAAACCAAGAGCAAATATCATAATGAATGGGCCAAATTTGGAAGCATTCACCTTGAAAACCAGCACAATACAAGGATGCCCTCTCTCAGCCCTCTTATTCAACATAGTATTTGAAATTCTGCCAGGACAATCAGGCAAGACAAAGAAATAAAGGGCAATCAAATAGGAAGAGAGGAAACAATTGTTTTTGTTTATAGATGGCATCATCTTGTATCTAGAAAACCCATTAACACAGCCCAAAAGCTTTTTGAGCTGATAAGCAACTTCACCAAAGTCTCAGGATGTAAAATCAATGTGCAGAAATCACAAGAATTTTTTTACGCCAACAAGAGACAAGCAGAGAGCCAAATCATGAATGAACTCCCATTCCCAATTGTCACAAAGAGAATAAAATACCTAGGAATACAGCTAACAAGGGAAGTGAAGGACTTCTTCAAGCAATGCAAACTACTGCTCAAGGAAATCAGTGAGGGCACAAGCAGTTGGAAAAACACTCCATGCTCTTGGATAGGAAGAATCAATATTGTGAAAACGGCCATATTCTCCAAACTAATTTATAGATTCAATGCTATTCCAATAAATTATCATTGACATTCTTCATACAATTAGAAAAAAAACTATTTTAGAATTCATTTGGAACTGAAAAAGAGCTCATATAGCCATGACAATCCCAAGCAAAAAGAAAGAAGCTGGAGGCATCACACTACCTGACTTCAAACTATACTACAAGGCAACAGTGACCAAAACAGCATGGTACTGGTACAAAAACAAGCACATAGACCAATGGAACAGAACAGAGAACTCAGAAATAAAACTTCACATCTATAGCCATCTGATCTTCAACAAACCTGACAAAAGCAAGCAATGGGAAAAGGAATTTCT
>CAUYQU010092735.1:0-31747 GCA_963574635.1 Cheracebus regulus | reverse complement strand
CTTATAATCCCAGCACTTTGGAAGGCTGAGGTGGGCAGATCATGAGGTCAAGAGATCGAGACCATCCAGGCCAACATGATGAAACCCTGTTTCTACTAAAAATACAAAAATTAGCTGGGCCTGGTGGCACACACCTGTAATCACAGCTACTTGGGAA
Source organism: Cheracebus regulus (assembly GCA_963574635.1). Lineage (NCBI taxonomy): Eukaryota > Metazoa > Chordata > Mammalia > Primates > Pitheciidae > Cheracebus > Cheracebus regulus. The sequence continues at coordinate 31,590 of CAUYQU010092735.1, read as the reverse complement.
CCTGAAGCAGAAGAATCGCTTGAATCCGGAAGGCAGAGGTTGCAGTGAACTGAGATTGTGCCACTGCACTCTAGCCTGATGACAGAACGAGACTCCATCTCAAAAAAAAAAAAAAAAAATTACACACCAATCTATGGGACCTGAGATTTAGAAAGTACTCTGTGATTTACAAACAAAAATTCACTTATGATATCATGTGAGCATAACATAATGTGGCTTTATAAAGTAATTAAGATGATTGCCTCTATAGAAATGGAACTCAAAGGGGCAATGCCCAAGCTCACACAGTGACTTGAATTCAAATCTTATAACTCCAAATCCAGTCCTCTTCCTCCTGTCCCCAACACAGCCTCTCTAAGAAAGAGGGTGCTGGGTATCAGCAGTCTTAGGAAGTTCAAGGTGGAAGGAAAACTGGAACCAAGGACTAACGTCTGAGATGACATTGGGGTGTGCTCCTTGCTTGGTGTTTGTCACTGGAGAAGGACAGTGATCAGGGTTGAAACTGAAGTGGTTCCCTCTCAGAAATGACAGACAAGTGGAAGTGAAACCCAGAAAATCTATGGGGGTGTACAATCGTACACCCTTTTTAGGTTTTGTTTGTTTGAGTTTTGCGGTTTTCTAGCACGTCCATGTACCCCATTGTCCAGCCAACGTTTGCTTTTTGGAAAGCTGGTCTCAGGCTCCTTTTCCAAGCTCAACTGAAAAAGTCGTGTCCCCCAGTGACTCTTCACCACTCTCACATCAGGATCGGCACGCAGAGCCTTTTCAGCAGATTCTCCCAGTGCTGGGTGAACAGCAGCAGTTCTCAAAGCAGGGTCCCCGGTCCGGCCACTGTAGTGTCACCTAGGAAATTGTTAGAAATAATCTTCCAACTCTGCCAAGACCTACTGAGGTGCAAACTCTAGGATGAGGCCCCGAGCATGACTTCGCTGCCATTCCTGGAGGTTTTGTAGGTGGTTACAAACAAAAGTTAGCAGATATGGGCGGCACTTCAGCATTTGAAAGCATTAACTAAGGAGCTAGAATCAGGGTTCAGCCACCCACCAGGTAGGTGACCTTGGGCAAACTCAGTGATTTTGAGTTTGAGAATCACTAGTAGGGCTGTCCTCTAGAGCTTTCTATATCTGCTGGGTCCAATCCCATAGCCCCTAGTCTTGGATGGCTGCCAAGCACTTGAGTGTGGTTAGTTTGGTGACAGAACTGAATTTCACATTGTATTTACTTTTGACTAATTTAAATTTAAATTGTCACACATGACTAGTGGCTACCTCATTGGACAGAGCAGGTCTAGAGGACACTCTCCCCCACCTCCAGGTCACATATCAGAAACAGCATAGGAATCTCCAGCAATACAGGAAGATGGCAATCCGGAGCAGTGTGGACAAAAGACCTCGGGAAGGACGCGCTTCACTGCCAGGACTGAAAACACAGATCCTGCTGAGGCTCAGCAAAGACTGCAGGAGGAGTGACACTTCCTAGAGTGTCCACTTGGCCTGAGGGTGTGGCTCATGAAGCCTTAGCCTCGTATCAAGGAGAGGTGCCAAAGTGGACATGTGGGGACATTCAGGTCAGAGCTGGGCAGGCAGGTCACAAGCTAAAGATTCAAATAGACCAGAGAAAGGCCTCTTTCGAGAATGCAGCAAAAGAAAATAAGTATAAACTAAAGCAACAGATCTTGGTCTGATGCAAGGAAGAACCACCTGATAGGGTGGCTGAGACCAATCTTGCTTCAGGATGCTACAGAGCTTCTGTCCCTGTAGAGGATATGTGGGGTCATAGAAAGGCTAGTGCATCTTAATTCCTGTTTCATTTACTAGCTGGGGTTGACCTCCCTGGGTCTAGGGTCCTTGGCTTGCCATAGAGGAACAAGAGGCAGAAGGCCATTTGGTGGGGACAGAATGGCAAGGCGGTTAAGAGCTTGGGCTTCTGGAGGCAGTCAGATGTGGGCTTGAAACTCAACATGGCCTCAGCCAAGGGACTCATCATGTAAGTCACTTGACGTTTCTGTGGTTTCATTTTCTCACCTGTAAAACAAGCCTGCTAATAACAGAGGAGTCATAGAGACTAGATAGGTTACAGGACATATAACGTGGTGCTGAGTGCACAGTAGGAGCGCGGTAATTATAGTGCTCACTAGGTGTGCCAAGGCCTTTGCATGGACTCACTTATCCTTCACAACATGCCAAGGAAGCAATCCTACTGTTACACACATTTTTCAGATGAGGAAACTGAGTAACAGAAAGGATACGGAACTTGCCCAAGGTCACCTAAGTGGTGGGTGGCTGAGCCCTGAGTTCGCTCTATGCTTGATGCTTTCAAATGCTAAAGTACCTCCCATCCATGCTAATTTTTGTTTGTGTCCACCTACAAAACAACCAGGAACAGTAGAGAGGGCAATGTGTTGTCACCTCACTTTGCAACGTTGAGTTCTTGCTTCTGCCCCACCTCAGTTTTCCCATCTGACTACTAGTTGGGCCTCAGAGCACTGGGAGCTGTGACAGTCTTTGGGAAGAAGCAAGGCAACTCTTTGTAAGGAGCAGTTTCAACCCACTTCACCTGCCATCAGAGGGAGGCTTGCTCAGAAGACGCTCCTTCCAAGTTGACGGCCATATAAAGGCATGACCCATTCTAAGGACTCAGAGTGGGTCTGTGGAAAACATCAAGAGTGAGACAGAACCTAAGATTCCAGTCCAGGCTTGGCAGGGTGAGCTCAGGCAAGCCCTGTCCCTCTCTGGGCCTCCATATGCAGACACTCGGGCCACCTCCTCATAGCCAGTGCTGCTGTGCCGTCCTCCTTCCTTGTATGGCTGGAGGTTCACTCTCCCAGCCCCAGGGAATGGAGAAGGACTAGTCCAAGTCAGCCATGGTAACTCCGCCCCTCTGTCAGTGATCGGCTGAGACCCGAGTACAGGACTCGATCCTGGACAGAGGGGAGGACACCACTGGCATGCTGAAAAAGGCTTTCCTCCCTTGATACCACAGCTCCACAGAAGAGTCTGCCGTCTGTGAAGACACTTGGATGCCTAGAACTGCTGCAGCCACCTTTTGATCATGAGGAGCTGGGGCTGGGTGTGGGGAAGCCCCTGAGTTAACCAGCCCCGCAGCCAGCAGGACCACTTTTCAAAGAGATCAACTCCTTGCTGTTTACATTACTTTGGATTAATTATTCTCTTCCTTGCAGCCAAATACATTCTAAATTATATTTAGTTTTCTCATTTATCCAGTGAGGATAATACCACCAGGATCTTGTGTGGATAAAATAAGATGAAAGATTTGCAGATGCTAAAGCATCCATAACAGTACCTTACCACTGCAGCAACCTGAAAACTGACAGCTTTAAAGACAAGGAAGTGTTGTGGGGAGGCCATCAGTCCCATTGTAACCCACTGATAGATGACTCAACTCAACACCCAAGGGGTTTTCCTACTGGGGAAAGAAGCTCCCACAGTTGTGTGAACTTTCCTGTTTTGTTTTGAGACAGAGTCTCACTCTGTTGCCCAGGCTGGAGGGCAGTGGTGCAATCTTAGCTCACTGCAACCTCTGCCTTCTGGGTTCAAGCGATTCTCATGCCTTAGCCTCCCAAGTAGCCGGGATTACAAGCATATGCCACCACGCCTGGCTAATTTTTTTGTATTTTTAGTAGAGATGGGGTTTCACCATGTTAGCCATGCTAGTCTCGAACTCCTGACCTCAGGTGATCTGCCCTCCTCAGCCTCCCAAAGTGCTGGGATTACAGGTGTGAGCCACCGCAGCTGGCCTGAACTTTTCTTGATGCTTAATTTGTTATACTTTTATCTAACAACTCAGAAAACCAATTTTTCTCCATTATAAATTTGATGAATGACATGTTCTCTCTTTTTTTTTCTTTTTGAGACATGGTCTTATTTCCGTAACCCAGGCTGGAGTGCAGTGGCATGATCACGGCTCACTGAAGCCTCAACCTCCCAGGCTCAGGTGATTCTCCCACCTGAGCCTCCTGAGTGGCTGGGACTACAGGCATGTGCCACCACACCTGGCTAATTTTTTGTATTTTTAGTAGAGACAGGGTCTCCCTAGTTGTCCAGGCTGGTCAGGAACTCCTGGGCTCAAGGGATCTGCCCCCCTCAGCCTCCTAAAGTACTGGGATTATAAGCATGAGCCACCATGCCTGGCCTAAATGTTCTAAACAATTAAAAATGCCATTACAGATGATGCATTTGATTTTTTTGAATACTTCCATACCTCAAACAGCAGACAAAACATCCAGAAACATCATGACTACACATAAACTTATGCTTATGCTCAGTCTAAAGCATCCACACCATAGTGATAATCCATTATTCTGCACTTGATATGTTGCTTTCCCGGGATTATTGCTACACTTATTATTTATTACATTATTTTTATATCATCCTAGGGTTTCAGTAACATTTTTAGTCTTTCCAGGGTACAAGGGGACTGGATAGGGTTGTTAGTCCTTCCAAACCCAAAGGACATTTTCTCAGACAAGCTGAAGACCTTGAATTGGGTCCAGTTGATTCTTTACAAGGGCATAGAACCTGAATGCAAAACATCAGGTGATTCATAACCCAGGTGCCGATCAACAGTGGATTGGATTTTTTTTTAACGTGGTACATATACACCATGGAATACTAGGCAGCCAGGAAAAAGAATGAGATCACGTCCTCTGCAGCAACGTGGACGCAGCTGGAGGCCATTATTCTAAGCAAATCAACACAGACACAGAAAACCAAATGCCACATGTTCTCACTGATAAGCAGAAGCTAAACATTGGGTATAAACGAACACAAAGATGGAAACAATAAACACTGGAGGTTCCAAAAATGGGAAGGAAGGGCAGGAGCAGGATGAGCAAGTGCTGAAAAACTACCTATGGGGTACAATGTTTATTACCTGGGCAATGAGCTCAGTGGCAGCCCAAACCTCAGCATCACATGATGTACCCATGTAACAAACCTGCATGTGCACCCCCTCAATCCAAATTTTTTTAAAAAGTTTGGTGATTCAAACACGAGTTCTCGGTCTCCAGGCTGGGTTACTTCTTATTAAAGTTTTTCTTGTGATGGCTTGGGAATTTTAAGCATCTATCTTTTTTTGTGAATTTTTTTTTAAGCTTTGAAATTCCGTGTCTTTCCGGAGATGATGTAAAGTGAAGGGCACTTTGCCTGCAAGGTCTTCTTCCCCCAAGTTCATCTCTCTAGTCTAACCATGAGGAAAACATCAGACAGACCACACTGAGGGACATTCTACAGAATACATGAGCAGTCCTTCTCCAAGCTGTCAAGGTCATGCAGAGCAAGGAAAGTCTGAGAAACCATCACAGACTGGAAGAGACCAAGGAGACATACTGATTAAATACAATGTGGTATGCGGGATAGGATTCTGGAGGAAGGAAAAAGATGTTGGTAGACAAAACTGATGAAACCTGAATAACGTCTGGAGTTTAATTAATAGTTAACATAAGAGAATGTTAATCTCTCAGTTTTGACAGATATACCACGGTAATGTAAGAAGTCAACATTAGAAGAAGCTGGGAGAGGGGTGTGCTAGAACTCTTTCATCTTTGCAAGTTTCCTATAAATCTAAAATTATTCCATATTGAGTTTACTCTTTTCAGTGGTGTCTTAGGCTGGGCTCCCCCTGAGGCAGACACTGAGACAAGGATATGAGTATAAGTCGTTCCCTTGAGAGGTGACTCTAGGATTCACCTGGCAGGGAGTGGGGATGTGAGACAGGAAAGGGAGGAATCACCAGAGGATGCGCTGGTAAGCAGGTGACCACTGTGGGTAACTGGGCTCAGCCCTGCCTGGAAATACAAGAAATAACATCTCCAAGTTATCCCAAGGGGAGACAAAGGTGTTGGAGTATTATCTGCCATTCACATGAGATATTGGGTGAAGGCCGCCCTGGGATTGGACACGTCCCTCCTACCCCACACGGGCCAAGCAGTCTCCAGTGGCCAGCGACAGCCGCAGGTGGAGCTGCCGGGCTTGCAGTTGGAAGCTGTCCAGCAACAGGCTAGAGGGATGATGTGGGCCAGGGAAAGACAGACGGGACATGACAGTGACACCGCGCTCCAGGTCGATCCCAGAACTGAGCCCGTCTGCTAATGCCGCTTGGCTGAGAGCATCGAACCCATTATCCTATCATTATGATAGATTGACCTGGTCCGACAATATTATGTAATGCTTCTGTATTCTTTATTAGAATTTCATGATAATTAATATAAGATCATGTAAAAATTCCATCTCCTCCTGGAGGAAGGATGGATTCTGCAAAGCGAGCGCTCCTCCTTGGACGTCTGGCTGATTTGTTGCTGGCGGGTCCGATGGAAGCCTCTTTCTGCTTGTTTGTTGCATGCCTGCCTGTGCCATTCAGCTTGAGGTCCCTCTGCCTGGATTTTATGTTGGACCCCCGCCCCACTCTACGCACTGGCTCTTCCTGCCCTTGCTATTGTGTTTATTTTTTCTGGGGTTATTTGGTTTATTCACAGTCCCTGGTGTTTATTCTTCCCCACTTATGCAGGAAGAAAGGATGGCATATTCTATCAGATACTAACCAGGAAGATAGAGACTATTTCAATAATTTACACGGAGGGAACGTATGGAAGGGAGTTGGTTATATAGCTGAGAAACCAAACAGTGGACGGTGAAGCGACCCAGATTTTAGCAACACAGGAAGCCCGCTAGCGCCCTTGGAAGGAAGCATGCTGCTGCAGCCCACGTGCCAGGGTCCCCCAGAATAAGCTTGTGCGATAGTGGCTCCCACAGATGCCGGGAGAGAATGCAGCCAGTTCCCGGGACTCTGCTGGGGATGGAGCCAGCAGATGGAGAGACTTAGCCTGACTTTTCTTTTCCTTTCACTCCAGTCTCTCTGCCACTTGGCCATGCCCAGCCAGAGGCCTGAGAACTGCCCCATTTAGGGGCCAGAACCACGGGGACAAAAAAGGCCAGGGTTCGCTGAGGCTCACGCACATCCCCACTCATTATGAACCGTCATGCGCTTTACAGAAGGCACCACATTCTCATACCTATGAATGCTCCTTTACTTGTTAAACTAAAAAGTAAATATTTCCTCCTTGTCATTCTCCTCAAAGGATCCAGCTATCCTTTGTACAATGATACAGTCATTTTTCTCATTTGCAGATTGTCATGAACTCAGGGTTTTCCATGTGTTTGCTCTAATGAATCACATTACTAGATGGGCAAATTGTCAGATGTGTCGTGTAAGCACCTTCAGGATGACCCTGGCATCCTTGAAAGCATTCTTCCTTTCTGGCAACTGTAAAGATGATCCAGAACATTCTGTCCTGATTTCCTCCTGTGCAACACAAGGAATTCAGAGAGTCCTGATTCCATTAGTAGAGAACAAGTGTTAAAGATCAAAATCTGGGCCAGGTGCGATAGCTCTTGCCTGTAATCCCAGCACTTTGGGAGGCCAAGATGGTTGGATCACCTGAGGTCAGGAGTTTGAGACCAGCCTGGCCAACATGACAAACCCTGTCTCTACTAAAAATACATAAATTAGCCGGGCGTGGTGGCGGGCACCTGTAATCGCAGCTACTCAGGAGGCTGAGGCAGGAGAATCCCTTGAACCCGGGAGGCAGAGGTTGCATGAGCCGAGATCACACCCCTGCACACCAGCCTGGGCATCAATATTGAGACTCTGCCTAAAAAAAAAAAAAAAAAAAAAAAGATAAAAATCCAGCTGCAATGGAACTTACTCTTGGTAGTGACAAAACTGGAAACATTTCTTTTTGAGATTATGAATTTACATAGGTAGTTCCAATTCAGCATAATGTCTTGCTGACCTTCACTTTAAAAAATAAAAAATAGGTTATCATATCCATGATCAAGACTTTTGGTTCCCCAACAGGACCGAGATGCCTTGAGGAAGAATCAAGGGTGGTACCGGCTTCAGGAAGCACAGAAGCACAGGCAGAGTCCTCTGCAAAGTGAGGCAGATGAAACCCCAGGAATGAATGACATGCTCATTACCTTTCAGGCACTGCTCTGAGCACTTCATCTGCATTGTTACTTAATCATCAGGGCCCCCTGCCAGGGGGATCATTATCCCTGCTCTACAGAAAAGACTTACACTTGCCTAAGGTCCTGTATTCTCCAAACCTGACCAATCCACCCGCAGAGCCCATGCTCTTAACCACCGCACCACATGGCCAGGTGAGGGCCATCCCGGTCCCCAAATGAGCTGCCTACACACACTGCCAAGCCTCTGCCCACGCTGTTGGCTCTCCCCTGCTGTGCTTGGAACGCCTACTTGACCTTCAGATTCCAGCCTGAGTCCTCTGCCTCCTCTGTGCTCCTCACATCTTGTGCATCTCAACACACATTAGAGCTGTGTGTGTGTGTGTGTGTGTGTGTGTGTGTGTGTGCACGCGCGCGCGTGCGCAAGTGCCCTCAGGGCACACACAAGGGCAGGTTCTGTGCTTCATTCATTCGCATCCACAATGCACAGTGCCTGACACACAGCAGGTGCTCAAGTCATACTTGATGAAGGAAGAAAGGGGGGAACCTGAATCTCGGGTAGCTCAGGGAAATGCTTCTGCCACCTGGTATGAGCTGAGGGATCCCCGCCCCTGCCTGTCATTTTCTATTTATTAAAAGGGACCTATCCCATCCCCCAGTCCCTGCAGCACCTTAAACATAGGTGGCTGCTTTTCTTAAAATGAGTCTTTCCTGCTAGGGGAAACAATAGCCTGATTCACTCCCATCTTCAAGATTTCTGGTAACAATCTCAGAGGTCAGTGAGGAAAACTGGAGTGGGGTAGAGGATCAAGGACTTATAGTCTCCTTCAGGGGCCTGGGGGCCCGGGAGAAACCCCACAGACCCAGAAGGCTCTGGCTGGCTGGCTGATGAGCATGCTCTCTCGCTCTCTCTCCCCCCCCAACCCCTCACTCCCCGTCCCCCATCTCTCTTTCTGTCTCCTACTCCACTTCTCTCTTTGTACCTCTTGCCCTCCTTCTGTTCTCTCTCTCACACACGCATGCACACACACACACACACACACACGCATGCACGCACGCACACAGAGCCTTGGTAACCAGTGGTTACTAAAAAAGCCCAAATTCAGCCACCGCCACACTCCGTCAAATGAGAAATCCTCTGCTAATACATGGGCACGACAAGTTTCTTCCAAAGCATCTCATATGTGTCGCTGTGCAGCCACCAGTCAATGTGTGAGTCCAGCCGCCAGCACCACCGCCTTCCCAGGCATATGCCCGGGAGCGTTATTCGTCAGGATTCCTCAGATGTAAAAGTTATGAGCATTTGGGCAGTGCCAGGGCTGGGGTTGCAGAGTCTGCTTTAATGAATGCATAATTAACACCACGGGCTTCTGCCATTGGCCAGCACTGAAGTCCTTGAAAACAGTCTGTTCCCTGAAATAGGTTAAACGCCCCTCCACCACCACTGCTACCTCGTTTACACCACTGAGTCAGCCACAATGCCTATATATGTGAAGAAAAAAATCCCCAAAGAAATTATTAGTGTTGGCATAGCAACAATATGTTAATTGTGTCTTTCCTAAAGCAGGCCCAGCAGGACCACCACCTAGGGTTAGTCCAGTTTCTGTGCACTTTAAAATGGAAGAAAACAACCAGGCACAGTGGCTCATGCCTGTAATCGAAGCAATTTGGGAGACTGAGGCGGGCAGATCATGAGGTCAGGAGTTTAAGACCATCCTGGCCAACATGGCGAAACTCTGCCTCTACTAAAATATAAAAAATTAGCCGGGCGTGGTGGCATGAGCCTGTAATCCCAGCTACTTAGGAGGCTGAGACATGAGAATCACTTGAACCTGAGAGGCAAATGTTGCAGAGAGCTGAGATCGTGTCACTGCAGTCCAGCCTGGTGAAAGAGTGAGACTCCATCTCAAAAATAATAAAATAAAACTGCGTTCTTTTGACTAGGTGCTGTATTGCGGAATCTCCCCACCACGTAACCCAAGTTAATAAGGTTTATATGACTTTTAATGCTTCCATGCTAAGATAGAAAAAAGAAGCTAAGACTTGATCCATAAAACTATTTTGATGTCAGGACATTGAACAGAGAAAAGATCATTGTCGTCTGCCTCGGTCCTCCAGCCCCGTAACTTCTCTGATGCGTCTCTGAAGCCTAACTAGTCAATGAAGGAAGCTCCTGAATTTGGGGAGGTGGACAGCTTAGGACCGTTACTACATTTTGGGGTCCAAATAATAAAGATCCCAACTCAAATGAGCTAACCAGGAAAGAAGAGTGTCGGCTGCTTATAAGGACACCTAGACAGGGGCTTCAGGCTAGTGGGTTGTGCCATTCAAGGCTGTGATAAGGGCTCAGGTGGTTTACAGGTCTCCATTCTTCCACCCTCAGTATTGATACCAGAAGATTGGGCCCCTATGAGCCCAGCTACTAGCATCCCAGCAAAGGAGGAGAGAGAAACAGACATAGACAGAGGGAGAGGGACAGAAACAGAGAGATCAGGAGAGCCAGAGAAAGAAGGGATCTGGCTTCTCATCCCTTCACAAAAGGAAGAACATTTTCCCAGAGACCTTCAGCAAACCACTTCCTGCCTCTCATTGGCAGAATCGGGTCACAAATGCCCTTTCCAGAACAGTCAGTAGCAAGGAAGATGCGATTATTCTCCCAGGCACCAGAGCACTCTTTGAACTGAAGTTAATTCTTCAAACTAAAGTTCTACCGTCCCCTGTGCCAGGGGTGGAGTGGGCAGTCGAGAGGTCACTGCTGTGTCCACCACATGAGCATGTGTACTCCACCACTCTTGCCTCCTGCTAGTCACGCTGAAGCTTGGGCTCACTCACAATGGAGCCCACAAAGCAGTAGGCACTGCAGCGGACGAAGCCCAGTGATCCTCCTTTCACGTGGGGAAGAGGCAAATCTTTTTCTTTAAGACTGAGTTTCCCTCCTGTTGCCCAGGCTGGAGTGCAATGGCACGATCTCGGTTCACCACAACCTCCACCTCCTGGGTCCAAGCAATTCTTCTGCCTCAGCCTCCTGAGTAGCTGGGATTACAGGCATGCACCACCACACCTAGCTAATTTTGTATTTTTAGTAGATACAGGGTTTCTCCACGTTGGTCAGGCTGGTCTCGAACTCCTGCCCTCAGGTCATCCACTCGTCTTGGCCTTCCAAAGTGCTGGGATTACAGGCATGAGCCACCGCACCTGGCCTGCAAATTCGCTCTTTAGCAGGGCTGTTTAATTCTCAGGGGTAACAGGTGATCCTCTCTGGGCAGGAGCACTAGGCTCTGCCCATGGGCAGCCTTTCCAGAAGCTGGGCTGAGTGAAAGAAGAGGAGCACCTAGTGCCAACTATTCAACCATCCGACCTCTACCACCTTCCTGGCCAAGTCTTCAAGGGCTCTTTAAGAGGAAATTGTGCTCCAGAGCACAACTGTCAGCCAAGGTCATTTCTCTGTACAATTCCCCTTTACCGTGAAACTTTTAAATCTGTCAAGTACCTGCTTGGAAGGGGCATACTATTTTTTTTTTTTTTTTTTGAGACAGTGTCTCGCTCTGTCACCAGGCGCCAGACTGGAGTGCAGTGGTGCAATCTCAGCTCACTGCAACCTCCACCTCCTGGGTTCAAGCAATTCTCCTGCCTCAGCCTCCCAAGTAGCTGGGACTACAGGCGCACGCCACCATGCCCAGCTAATTTTTGTATTATGCAAATTTAAAAAACACCATTAGCCACAGACCATGCTCCATAAGAACCTATATCAAAAACATAGCTAAGAACAAATATGCAAGTGAAATGCAATCCCACTCCTGGATAATCCAAAGAGCAACGACAATCACTTGTCCATTTCTAATTTTACATTCCTTTCACCATTTGATCCTTACAGCAACACAGCGAAACGAGTAGAGAAAACAGCATTGTCCCCATTTAATAAGGTGGGAGGTATAAATGCTTAAATAATTTGCTTAAGCATTGCTGAATTTCATATTCAACAAAGGACTTGTATCCAAAATATATAGCGCTCTGAAAATTCAACAACAAGAAAATCAACAATTCAATTTTTAAAAATACAAGGGACTTAGATACTTCTTCAAAGAGGATGTAAGAATGGCAAAATAGGATACCTAACATCATAAATGCAAGTCAAAACCACAGTGGAATAACAATTCAAACCCACCATGATGGTTATAATTAAAAAGACAGACAAAACCAAGTGCTGACAAAGGATGCGGAGCAACTAGAACCCTCGTTGCTGGTGGGAATGCAAAATGGTACGGCCTGGAACGTGGCTTGCTAGCTTCTTATGAAGTTAAACATACATTTCTTTTCTTTTCTTTTTCTTTTTCTTTTCTTTTCTTCTTTTCTTTTTTTTAGTTAGGTATTAATAACTCATTCCTTTTTCCTTTTTACTACTGAGTTGTATCCCTTTCTATTGTTTAACCATTCACCAGGTGAAGATTATTTGGGTTTTTTTAAATTAGCTATTATTTGATCACAAATAAAGTTGCTATCAACATTTGTATGCCAGTTTTTGTGTAAATGTAAGTGTTCATTTTTCTAGGGTAAATATCCAGGAGTGGAATTTTTTGATCCTATAGAAAATACGTATTTAGGCTGGGTGAAGTGGCTCATGCCTGCAGTCCCAGAACAGGGTACAGGGACTGTATCACCCAAACTGGAGTGCAGTGGCATGCTCTCAGCTCACTACAACCTTAGCCTCCTGGGCTCAAGCAATTCTCATGCCTCAGCCTCCAGAGTAGCTGGGACTACAGGTGCATGCCGCCATGCCCAACTAATTTTCTGTGTTTTTGGTAGAGACAGGGTTTCACCCTGTTTCCCAGACTAGTCTTGAACTCCTAAGCTCAAGCGATCTGCCAGCCTGAGCCTCCCAAAGTGCTGGAGTTACAGGCATGAGCCACTTTGTCCAGCCTAAACATGTATTTTCTATAGGATCAAATAATCCCACTCCTGGATATTTACCCTAGAAAAATGAACACTTATGTTTACACAAAAACTTGCATGCAAATGTTAATAGCAGCTTTATTTGTGATCAAATAATGGCTCAAAAAACCAAATATTCTTCACCTGGTAAATGGTTAAACAATAGAAAGGGTTACAACTCAGTAGTAAAAAGGAATGAGCTATTAATACCTAACAGTTTGGATGAATCTCAAAGGCTCTAAGCTGAGGGAGAGAAGCTAGTCTCAAAACTTACATAATGTATGATTTCATTTACGTAACATCCTTGAAAAGACAAAACGCTAGTAGTGATAGCAGTTCAGTGGCTGCCAGGCCTTATGGGTGGAGGGAGAGTGTGTCTGTAAAGGGAAGCTTCTAGGGTGATGGAACTCTTCTGTACCTCATTGTGGTGTAGTTACACAAATTTATACATGTGTTAAAATTTATAGAACTGTACACCAAAGGGGGGGGGGAAGCCAATTCTTACTATATAATAGTTAAAAATATTTTTTTTGAGATGGAGTCTCACTGTGTTGCCCAGGCTGGAATGCAGTGGCGTAATCTTGGCTCACTGTAACCGCTGCCTCCTGGGTTCAAGCGATTCTCTTGCCTCAGCCTCCAGCATAGCTGTGACTATAGGCACGTGCCACCATACCTGGCTAATTTTTGGTATTTTTAGAAGAGATGAAGTTTTGCCAAGTTGGCCACACTGGTCTCAAACTTCTGGCTTCAAGTGATCCACTCGCCTTTGCCTCCCAAAGTGCTGGGATTACAGGTGTGGGCCACCGTGTCTGTCAATATTTAAAATATTTTAAAATAATGATTTGAGACCAGGTCAAGTCCTTGCCCACTGCAGTCTCCACCCCAGTACACAGCCTAAAACAGCTAGAGGCTTTGCTCATGGCATAGCCCTCAGGCCCTCCCTCAAAGGCTTGTCTTTTACAGAAAACGCTAAGCAGCTCCGCTCTCTGGTCTCCCAGCAGAAAGCTGTGAAAGCCAGCACAAGAACTCAACCCATGCGAATGCCCCAGCCATTCTGTTTAAGGACTAACATCCCTGAATGCGTGCCCTGGAGATCTGTGAGGGCTCCCCTGTATCCCAGTCCTGGGCAGTGAAACCTGGGCAGTTTCTGAGGAGGACCCTGAGTCATAAGAGAAAGGTCCCTTGAGGCTCCTGGTGCTCTCCCTCTGCAGCAGGAAGTACCCAGTACAGTCCATCCTTGCTGTCTTCTCTGCTTATGAGCAACCCTGAAGATTGAATATGCAGTGATTTGCCCGTTACTTGGGACAACAATTTGGATGCCAGGCGGTCCTTGAGTATACCTGTCAATAACCAGATCCGCCCTTCAGTGTGGTCTTGTTGATTTCTGTTATTCTCATGATTACTGATCATAGCATCTAACATTTTTGAGCATCTACTGTGTTCCAGGTATGTGGGTCCTTCTATTTAGTCCTCACAACAGCCCTATGAGTAGGAACCACAACAAGCTCCATTCTATGGATAAGGAAACTGAAGGCAGAGAGGTTAAGGAACTTGCTTACAGTGACACAGCAAGTAAGTAACAGAGCCAGGACTGTATATTTCCAGAACCTCCCCTCATAACCACGGTGCTGCCTCAGAGAGGATGCTGTGAAATGGAAGAGTGCACAAAGAAAGCAGACTTGTTTCTTTCCTGACACAGAGTTTCGCTTTTGTCACCCAGGCTGGAGTGCAATGGCGCAATCTCAGGTCACTGCAACCTCCGTCCCAGGTTCAAGCAATTCTCCTGCCGCAGCCTCCCGAGTGGCTGCGATGACAGGTATGCATCACCAGGCCTGGCTAGTTTTGTATTTTTAGGAGAGACAGGATTTCACCATGTTGACCAGGCTGGTCTCGAACTCCTGACCTCAAGTGATCTGTCTGCATCAGCCCCCCAAAGTGCTGGGATTACAGGCATGAGTCACCACACCCGGCTAAGAAAGCTGACTTCTAAAGCTATCATAGGAGTGAAGACAAAGTGAGGATGACTAAGAAAGTAATGGTTCTTTCACAGGAAATAAGTAGAGTAATTTAAAGAAAGAAATGTTTAATTCAATGGTGGCTCATAGCTAGAACGTAATCAAGTCCTTTAGAAACAAGAAAAATTGATTCTTGAAGCTCTTTCAGCAATTGTTCCAACTGGCACAAATATTATTAATTAAGTAAGAGAGACTATGTTAGCAAAACTTATATTTAGCTTAATGTGTGAGGATGTTGACAGGAAACAGGGCACTGTGGGATAATGCTTGCTGAGTCACAGGTGCGTGCCTTTCCTTCCATAATCAGAGCTTCTGGTGCAAGGTCTTGCACGAGTTGCAGTCAAGTTGTCTGTCAGGGTTGCCGTCTCAGATGAAAGCTCAACTGAGGATGAGCTCTCCATGGTTTGGGAAATGTCCATGGTTTGGGGAATTATATTCCAGAAGAACCTGGGTATCCTATACAGTATGGGAATAATTAGATGCTTAAAGGGAACAACATTCAGTTGTCTGGAAAATTCAACCTGTGGAACGTTTATCCCAAAACCAGGGGAATTTCAAAGACCTCCAGTCTGGAGGTTAGAGAGAGAACTCTATCCTGCAGTTACAGGTTCCTGAGAATCTAAGAAAAATTGTAGGGTCACCAAGGTGATGATTAAGCGAGACATCCCATATTTGAGATGTTTACCAAAACAAGGAAAGAAAAGATAGAAACGGTAGAAGGGTGGAAGGCAGCTTCTGAGATGACTCCCAGTGATTCCCGCCTCCTGGCTTTCATGTCTGCTACAGTTTAGATATTTGTCCCCAAAACCTCATGTTGACATTTGATCCTCAGTGTTGGAGGGGTGGTTTCTTGAGGGGTATTTGGGTCTTCATGAATACATTAATCTCTTCCCTAGGTGGGGCTGACTTCTTGCTCTATTAGTTCACATGGGAGCTGGTTGTTAA
Organism: Cheracebus regulus; assembly: GCA_963574635.1. Taxonomy (NCBI): domain Eukaryota; kingdom Metazoa; phylum Chordata; class Mammalia; order Primates; family Pitheciidae; genus Cheracebus; species Cheracebus regulus. Next base: position 15,716 of record CAUYQU010092735.1, on the reverse strand, counting down.
AGAGTCTGGTACCTCCTTCCTCTCTCTGTCTTGCTTCCTGTTTCACCACATGATCCCTGCACACTCTGGCTCCCAACATCATCTGCCATGAGTGGAAGCAGCCTGAGGCCTCATTAGAAGCAGGTGCTGGTGCCATGCTCCTTGCAGAGCCTGCAAAAATGTAATCCAAATAAACCACTTTTCTGTATAAATTACCCAGCTTCAGGTTCTCCTTTATCGCAATACTAAATGGACTAAGAAAATTGGTACTGAGAAGTGGGGCATCTTATCTTTATAAGATATGTGAAGGCCAGGTACGGTGGCTCACACCTGTAATTCTAGCACTTTGGGAGGCCAAGGCAGGCAGGTCACCTGAGGCCAGGCATTCAAATCCAGCCTGGCTAACGTGGCTAAACCCTGTCTCTACGAAAATACAAAAATTAGTCAGGCGGATTACATGTGCCTGTAATCCAGCTGCTTGGGAGGCTGAGGCATGGGAATTGTCTGAACTCGGGAGGCAGAGGTTGCAGTGAGCTGAGATTGCACCACTGCACTCCACCTGGGTGACAGTGTGAACCTCTGTCTCAAAAAAAAAAAAAAAGAAAAGAAACCTGAAAATGTGGAAGTGGCTTTGGCTTTGGAACTGGGTAATGGGCAGAGGTTGAAAGCGTTTGGAGGGCTCAGAAGAAGACAGAAAAATAAGGGAAAGTTTGGAACGTCTTAGAGATTGGTTATGTGGTTGTGACCAAAATGCTGATAGAAATATAGAGGGTAAAGGCCATGAGGATGAGGGCTCAGAGGGAAATGAGGAACTTATTGGGAAATGGAGCAAAGATCACCCTTGTTACGCTGCAGCAAACAACCGTGGAGGTGTGACAGCTTCCAACATGATTTCAGAGGAGGTATCAAAAAGCCTGAGACCCTAGGGAATGGGGCTGCCTTGGAGACCTCAGAATTAGAGAGCCACTAGTAGCATGCACCCTCAGCCTGGAAAAGCTACAGGCTCCAGACTCTGACCCATGAGAGCAGCCATGGGGGTAGGTCTTCGCAACGCTTTAGGAACCCATCCCTCACCCCAGTGTGCCAGGATACATAGCATGGAGTCACAGGAGATTTTGAAGCTATATGATTTTTTGTCTGCCCTCCTAGGTTTCAGACTTGTGTGGGGTCTCTTACCCATTTTTTTTGGCAGAGTTCTCCCTTTGGGAACAGAAATATTTACCCAGTGTTGGTACAATCATTGTATCCTGGAAATAACTTGTTTTTTTAATTCTATATGCTCCTAGCTAGAAGGAATTTGGCTTGAGTCTCAGGTGAGACTTCGAACTTTTTAGTTGATGTTGAAATAAGGTAAGATTTGGGGGGACTATTGAGATGGAATGATTGCATTTTGTAATGTGAGACAGACATGAGTTTTAGGGGCCAGGGTGGGATGCTATAGTTTGGATACTTGTCCCCCAAACCTCATGTTGAAATTTGATCCCCAGTGTTGGAGGTGGGGCCTCATGGAGGCAATTGGGTCATGGGGGCAGATCCATCATGAATAGATTAATCCCGTTCTGGGGTGGGTAGGGTGGGTTAGTGAGTTCTCACTGTATTCTTTACCATGCGAGCTGGTTGTTAAAAAGAACCTGTCATCTCCCTCCCCTCTCACTTGCTTCCTCTCTCACCATGTGATCTCTGCACATGCTGGCTCCCCTCACCTTCCACCGTGAGTGGAAGCAGCCTGAAGCCTCACCAGAAGTAGATGCTCTCACAATGTTTCTTGTACAGCTTGCAAAATCCTGAGCCACAGACCCCTTTTCTTTATAGCTTACCTAGTATCCAGTATTCCTTTATAGCATTACAAAACACACAAAGACAATGTCCTTATTTAATCTTCCTCCCTTGAGTGTGGCCTGGGTCAAATGATCATTTTTAACAGATAGAATATGGTGAAACTAATAGGGATATTTCTTTCAAGTTAGGTTAAAAGGCAGTGGCTTCTGTTTTGGGCCTCGGTCTCTCTTGGATTACTTAGTCTGGGGGAGGCCAAATGTCGTGTTGTGAGGCAGCTGTGGAGAGGTTCACATGGTGAGGGAACAAGGACTTCCAGTAAGCATGGATCCGGACCTCAGCTGAGGTTTCATCTGAGACGGCAACCCCGACCGACAGCTTTACCGCAACTAATGACAGACTTCATGCCAGAAGCTCTGAGCCAGACACTCCTAAATTCTGGCCCACAAAAACTATGAGCTAATCAATGGTATTTTAAGCCACTGTGTTTGGAGAGAATTTGTTATGCAGCAACAAATAACTAATACACAAATTAAATAGACTGACAGGGATAGTTTGCATATTATAATTGGTAATAAAGAGTACCTTTATATTCCATTCACCATCCCTTACCTAATTAGAAATCCTCAAGATCCTCTCACTGTCACCGTTTTAAAGAGATATTGTAATTTGTCACTGGATTTGCATTAACCATTCAAATGGAGAGTTAGATGCCATAAAAATAAATCTTGCCTGATGAGTCCTATGTATAATGAAGGAAACCTGTGAGCTCTCTTGGGCTGTGGGGCAAGACACCCCAAGGTCCTGTCTCCCAAGGTGCCAGTTAATTCTTACTTTTATAGAATGTGTGTGTGTAGTGCAGAATATGATAACATGCTAGAATTTTCCAAGACTTTCTAACACTTAGTTCATAAAGTTTTCCAGGGCCAGCTTTAGGAAATATAGCTGGGTGGCTGCCAGGGAATCTTGTTCCCTTGGAGGAATGAGTCTTGGGCTTATAGAGTAAAAACAACTGTGTCTATTTCAGTGGAACTGGCGAAGGGACTCCACAGTTAAGCAGCACCTTGCGACAAGGAACGCTTCTAGGAGCATTTTCCTTAGGAACACTGGTTTGGGGCCCCCTGCCTGATCTTAACTCTTAAGACTCCAGGAAGGAAGGCGTGCTGCAGGGGCCGGAGGACAGCCACTCACTGGGGTTCCCTGATTGAACCTGGTCCCCAGATTCCTCAAGTGACTTTGGGGGAAGATAAAGCCCAGGCTCTTCAGCCAGGCCTGGGGTGAGGAGTGACAGGGAGATGGGGACTGGGGTAGGGGGAATGGCGACTCCCCAGCCTCAGGATCCAGGATCTAGAGAAGCATACTTCCTGCCTTTAGCAGAGATGTGGAAGGAAGCCATCTCTTGACTTGGCCCCATTCATTCCATTTGTTTGGGAAGGTTTTTTATTCCCCCTCTCCTTAGTTCAAGTTCATTTAACAAGCTGAATTTCTACAATTGGCCGAGATCTGATTTCCTGCTTTAAAAAAATAATACACAGAAACAACAAAAGTCATCCTAACCACCCATGTGCCTGACAGCAACGAGGCACCTCTGCTTCAGCAGTCACCTAGATTCAGGTCAGCAGGGGCGGGGGTTGCAGGCGGAGAGTTTCTCTGAGTCCTGAGGTCCAGGGTAGGTAACCCAGGACACCTATGGGCTATTTGGAACAAGTCAGACCTCAGAGGGTCATAGTGGATTGTTGGAGCGATGGTTCGAGCTGACATGGTGTTCCTGGGAGACTCTCCCAGTCCCAAAACAAATCATTTGGTGTTTTCAGTCCCCATTTGGCAAAGCACCGCTTAGGATAGAGGCTTTATCATCTTCCTTCGGGACCCCCACTCCCACAGCTAGACAGGAAGCGTTATCGGTTGATGAGCTTGGGCGCTGGGCCAGCAGCACCCTAAAGGGGACGCAAGAGTAGAGAGTGACTTTTAGGGAACAAATCAGATCATAGCTGCTTATCTAGAATTTTTCCTGCCCCTTAGCCCAGACCTAACAGGGAGAAGGACGGGACTCCCTGCATGTATAAAGGAAGGAGAAAGAGCTAATTTTTTTGAGCCCTGTAGGCTAGGAATGGTGCCTGACCATGTATTATAATACTAGCCAAAATGTGATGGACACGTTCTGTGTGCCACCCTGTTGTGAGGGTCCCAGTTTGATTCAGGTGGACCTGGACATGTCTGGAATACCACGGAGCAGGACCCCATTAGAAATCTATTTGCACATGGACTGAGAGGTCTCCTGGGAGAGAATCTATCCCAAGTGAAAGGAGGAATTACATGGCATAAGTGTGGCACCATCCATTAGGATTTATTTCAGCTGAATGTAGCAGGGGGGCAAAACCCCCTAAAATTATTTAGAGGTTAAACAAAATTGAAACTTATTTTCTGGCCAGGTGTGGTGGCTCACATCTATAATTCCAGCACTTTGGGAGGCCTAGGTGGGAGGATCACTTGAGCCTAGGCATTCAAGACCAGCCTAGACAACATGGCAAAAAAGCCACGTCTACAAAAGATGCAAAGATTAGCTGGGTGTGGTGGCATACACCTGTAGTCCCAGCTACTCAGGAGATTGAATTGGGAGAACTGTTTGAGCCCAGGAGGTAGAGGCTGCAATAAGCTGAGATTATCCCAGTGCACTCCAGCCTGGGCAACAGAGTGAGACCCTGTCTCAAAAAAAAAAAAAAAAAAAGAACAAGAAAAAGAAATTTATTTTTCTTTCATGCAAATAAGGTCCAGAACCAATGGTCCAGTACAGGACTGATCCCACTGTATTATTAAGAATATAAGTTTTAATATTTCTGCTCCACTGTTTGAGAACATAGCTTCCATCCACAAGCTTTCCTCATGGTCCAAGATGGCTGTTGGAGTTCCAGCCATTGCATCTCAGCCTGTTGGCTGAAAGAAAGATGGAAGAGGGCAAAAAGGGACATGCTTCAAAGTGAATCCGTTCTTTGAACAGACTTCTTTACACACAGCAGTTTTGCTTACATCTTGTTGGCCAGAACTTGATCACATGGACATATTAAGCCCCAGGGAGGCTGAGAAATCTTGTCTTTTGTCCCAAGTGGCAAGAGGCCCAACTGGGAATCAAGATTCACTTCTTAAGGAGAACTGAGAGGGCAGATTTTTGGTTAGGCAATGAGCAACATGCCTAACGTGACCCAACCAAGAAACCTAAGCTAAGCTCTGTTCTACGCCCTGCCCCATGGATACCTGGCTGAGTCTCGGGGAGATAAAAGGCTGTAAGAAAACTCTAAAAATTGGGGACCTGAGTGCTAAGCTGGGTTTCCTCCCACTGAGAGGAACATAAAAAAAAGGGTAGAAAAGCTTTTTACCTCCAGGCGCAGTGGCTCACGCCTGTAATCCCAACACTTTGGGAGGCTGAGGCGGGTGGATCACTTGAGGTCGAGTTCGAGATCAGCCTGGTCTACACAGTGAAACCCCATCTCTACTAAAAATGCAAAAGATTAGCTGGATGTGATGGCAGACACCTGTAATCCCAGCTACTCAGGAGGTTGAGGCAGGAGAATCCCTTGAACCCGGGAGGCAAAAGTTGCAGTGAGCTGAGATTATGCCACTGCACTCCAGTCTGGGTGACACAAGCAAAACTCTGTCTCAAAAAAAAACAAAAGAGCTTTTTGTCTACAATGCCCTTAGAACATAGCTCAGCTTTGATATTCTGAGGACTCCCGGGCCCAGTGAAAGACGATGGTCCAGGTGTCTGGCAAGGCAGCACCAATGCCAGGGAGTAAGCACATGGGCAGGGCATCCCCAGATGCCCTCATTATTCCTTAAAGCAGGGGAAGGAGGAGCATCTGCAAGACTTAGGTGACCACTGTCAAAGTGACCCATTCATACTCAAGACTAACGACACTAGGAAAACGTCATGACTCATATGCTAATCCTCACAACCAACTGCCCGGTGCTGAGGATCATTCTCATTCTAACAGTTGAGGAAAAGTCATGGAAAGTAATGGAAACATCACAGAGATGGTCAGTGGTGGAACCGTGATTAACCCGGTGTGGAGATCTCAAGAGCCCTGTTTTTTTCACGCCATGCCCCCACAAGCCTTCTGTCTGCTCAGAACAGGGAGAATAAAATGGAACAACGGATGAAGCCTGAAGGACACTTCTGAGTTTTTCCTTCCCAGATCAGTTCCTTTGGGGAAGGATCCTGCCCCAGTCCATATAATTTGGGGAGTGTCAACTGTGGAGCCCCATTTCCCTGACCATCCAATGGGCAACTAGGCTAAACCTACATTTAGGCCCTTCTTCTCCTGGGAATTTGAATCTTGAGTGGGTATTCTCAGGGAATGAAGGCAGAGAAAGAGTTATCCCACAGCAGCCCTCTAAAGAGACATCCTGTGGGGTCCTGAGATGTTCAGATTCGCCCTGGTCCTAACCTCCTTCAGTTCCAGGAGGTACCAGAACCCCAACAAGGCAGAGATGCCGTTACCTAATCTCCCTTTTTCCTTAGAAAGAAAACATGGAGTTTACTGTGTGTATACCGTACCCCCAGCTTTAAGGCTGTAACTCCTCTGGGAGAGGCATTCTTTCTTTTTGTCTATTCTCTCTTCTTTTTTCTACCTCGAATACTGACATGATGGTTGGAGCTACAGTGATTGCATCGTAGCCATGAAGTGAACTTGAGGATGGAAACCAGCCTCGAAGATGGTGGAGAGAAAGGAAGGAGTCTGACCCCTGAGGAGTTTGTGAAACTACCATACCAGCACTGTATCATCTGCCTTCTGGCTTTAGGAGAGAGGGAAAAAAAATATCTTCCATCTTACATAGGCCAATATGATCACAGGTCTCAGTCATTAGCAGCCAGAATGAATCCCAAGCAATACACCCATTCTTTTGCTTAAATTTGAATCAGTAACTTTGCTTCTAATTATAGATGAGTCAGGTTCCTTGGAATTAAAAAAAGTGTCACTAGGAGCCCAAGGGGCAACAGGCATCCCTCAAAAACTATAATACTGAGGTCGCCTCTCTCTCTCCTAATACTTCTGCCCTTGGCCCTGTGCTGCTGAGTCTCCCACTGACAGGTGGGAGACTGTGCAGGGGAAAGGGAACTCCCAGTCCTGCAGATGCAGGCGCAAGTGTGCCCGTGGGGATGCAGGCTGGAACGCTTAGAACGCTGCTGACTGGGACTGGTTCTAGAAGATGGTAAAGATGCACATCTCGAAATCAGCAGGCGAGGCACAAGGTCTTGGCTTCTCTATGCCTCTGTTTTCTCATCTTTGAAATGGAAAGGAAGTAAAATCCTATCAGAGGATATAGCTGAGGGTTTCAAGTTACTGGATATAGAAATGCTTTGTAGTCAGGCATGGGCCACCATGCCTGGTAATGTGGTAATCTCAGCTACTCTGGAAGCTGAAGTGGGAGGAGGATCACTTGAGGCCAGGAGTTTGAGACCAGCCTGGGCAACATAACTAGACCTCATCTCTTAAAAAAAAAAAAAAAAGTAATGCTTTGTAAACCGTAATGCTCTTTACACATTATTACTATTAATATTACTTTTTTATTGCTAAATTTGGCCATAGTAATAGGCAAATGGGCTTGTGACCTAGCATAGGAATTCAGACAACATTTACAGCATTAATTGTGTTGTGAGACTAGTTCTGAAGCTTCAAACAACTCACTTACTTTTGGGCCAGGCACAGTGGCTCACACCTGTAATCCCAGCACTTTGGGAGGCCAAGGCAGGTGGACCACTTTAGGTCAGGAGTTCAACACTTGCTTTTGAAATCCTACTAACACTTAAGCTGGAGAAGGCCTCTGCTATTACCAGTTACTCACTAGCTGTGGCACGTGTTAATGTAATGTACATTTAATGTTTTAAACAACCTTTAAGTGAGATATATTCACACCCAACTGCCTGTCTTTAAAGGTGGTCAAAATTCAAAAGTCTTGTAACTTTATGGTAGAATTAAGTTAGGACCAACACCCAAATATTTTACTGTTTTCATTGTTCTCTGCATTCATCCACTGTAGGCAAAGAGCCCACGTAAAATGAGTTTATCATAAGCTGAGAGAAAGTTTTGCCTAAGTTTTTCCATTTTTTAAAGATAATCCTTCGCATTTGCAAATTAACCATTTCCAAAGTGCTTTTGGACAGTGGGTCATCCAGACTCACAATGACCCATTATAAGGACAGGTATTATTTTTCCCTCTATACAGAGGAGCAGATTATTTCAGAAGAGTTAAATGAAAATAAAATGACTTGCCCAGCGTCACACAGCTGGGATGTGACAAAAGTGAGACTCGGGGCCACCTCTGCTTCCTGTTGTCTCCTCAGGAAATGGTGCGGAATTGCTGTGTGATGTTGAAGTCTCCCTTTGTTTGGGCTGTAACTTAAACTTAAAAAGCAAAAGAGTAAGGTGACCACTGAGAGAATAGCTTTCCTACTTTAATTCATCAAAGGATTACCTGAGGAAATTACAGGATAGGTCCAGGCAGGGCCAATACATTTTTGTGTTAATAGTGGGCTGGGCACAGTGACTCATGCCTGTAATGCCAGCACTTTGGGAGGCTGAGGCAGACAAATCACCTGAGGTCAGGAGTTCGAGACCAGCCTGGCCAACATGGCGAAATCCTATCTCTACTAAAAATACAAAAATTAGCTGGGCATGGTGGTGCATGCCTGTAATCCCAGCTACTCAGGAGGCTGAGGCAGGAGAAACGCTTGAACCCGGGAGGCAGAGATTACAGTGAGCTGAGATCATGCCACTGCACTCCAGCCTGGGCAACAGAGACTCTGTCTCAAAAAAATTAAAAAAAGAAGAGAAATGTTTGTGTTGATATTGTTCTAGAATTCTTGCTACTCTCAGTATGGTCCCAGGACCAGCAGCATCAGCCCCACGTGGAGAGTGTGAGAAATGTACATTCTCAGCCATCCACAGTGGCTCATGTCTGTCTGCCATTCCAGCTGCTCAGGAGGCTGAGGGAAGGATCGCTTGAGCCCCAGAGGTCGCGTTTGCAGTGAGCTATCGTGCATTGCACCCCAGCCTGGGAGACAGAACAAGACCCTGTCTCAATCAATCAACAGAAATGCAAATTCTCAAGCCCCATCCCAGACCTACTGTATAAAAATCTACATTTAAACAAGATCCCCAAGTAATGTGTGCACACTAACGTTTGAGAAGCCCCGCCCCAGATGATTAGGATGTGAGTCTTCTAGACCCCACATTCCCAAACAGTGTCTTGGGAAAAAAAATTCCGATTCATTTAGTTAATCCACTGGATTCCATGAACAGGGTAAGTCAAGCAATTAAAACAACCAAAACCAGCTTTCTAATTGGTGTGACAGCCGCAGTTGGACCCCTGATTGCAGACCGGGAAATCAGCCTGAAGGACAAATATTTGGGAAAGCCCTCGCAAACATTAGCGCTCATCTGCTCAGCAACCCTGCAGAGTGAGGCCATTATCACCCTTGTGTAGATGGAAAACTGGTTCTCAGAGAACAGGAGTGGCTTGGTCGAGATCATGCTGTTGGTAAAGGGCAGAGTCAGATTCAAGTTCAGCACAGTCTGGTCCTCTGCTGTAGGGCCCACATGGTGCCCTGGTTTCAGTTACTCTACAGCAGTGGTTGGAAAGTTATTAGAAATGCTAAATCTTGGGCCACACCCCGGAACTATGGAATTCGAAAGTCGGGGGTGGGGGGATTCAGCCAGCTGTGTTTTACAAGCTCTCCAGGCGATTCTAAAGCAGCTGGAGCTTGCAAACCTCTGTCTACAGATCCAAGCCTGATGAGACTCAGGGTAGGAGAACCAGGTACCTACCAGGGCTGACTAGAGGCCCACAGTACTCAAAAATATTCCAGCCTTTCACGGTACCTGAAATCCCAGCATGGGTACCTGTCCCTTAACCTGATGCAGTGAGGCCTGAAAGTGCATGAACTACCTTTGAGCTGTTCTTTTTTTTTCTTTTTGAGATGGAATCTCGCTCTGTCACCAGGCTGGAGTGCAGTGGCGCAATCTCAGCTCACTCTGCCTCCTGGTTTCAAGTGATTCTCCTGCCTCAGCCTCCTGAGTGGCTGGGACTATAGGTGCATGCCATCATACCCAGCTAATTTTTGTATTTTTAGTATAGAGGGGGTTTCACCATGTTGGCCAGGATGGTCTCGATCTCTTGGCCTCGTGATCCGCCCACCTTGGTCTCCCAAAGTGCTGGGATTACAGGCATGAGACACCGCACCAGCCTCTTCGAGCTGTTCTTAGTGGCCAGGAATTTGTTTGCACAACCTGGGCATTTGTTAGAAATTCAGAGTTCAGGACCCCTCCCCAGACCTACTACAACAGAATCTGTGTGTTAGATTCCAGTGCACCTTACAGGGGTTGAGGAGGGCTATAGTAGATGAGCCCTAAGTTTGCAGTCCTCATTCCTGAGTATAAATTCCAAGTTTACTACCTCCTTAGGTCTTCCCATCCCACCCAGTTACTAACTCAGTAGGTAAAACCTTCATGAGCCCATGAGTTCATGCAGTGTGTGCCAGAGCTCACTCTGAGAAGCTGAGACGGGTGAGTCTCAGCCAGTCGCTGTCTCCTCTTGGGACCCTACTCTCAACCCTAAGAGAAGTCCTGGGATGGTGACATTGCCCTGAGAGTCTCCAGTGAGAAGACAAAGCCAAGAAAGAGAGGAAAGACTACCTAGCATGAAACTCAGAGAAACCAGGTGAGTGGGTGAGGTGAACGGGAAGGATGGCAGCAAGGCCAGGGGCTAGAACCTGGGAAAACAGAGCAAAGGGTGAGGGATGAAGTCAGTGGCTTCGAAAATGGACTCTGCAGACACAGGCTACTGCACCATGCTGGGCACCCTCCATGGCGTTGAATCCATTTCTCCTCCTTGATTTGGGTTCTGCCTCAGTCTCCAACTGGGCACCCTCCATGGCGTAGAACCCATTTTTCCTCCTTGATTTGGGTTCTGCCTCAGTCTCCCACTGGGCACACCAGCTCCCACCCTAGGCCCATCTTTAAGAGCCAGCCAATGCCCAGTTTGCCCCACCCACATGCCCTCGGCAGTTGCTCTCAGCCTCCTCCTTCCATTGACCCTTGCTTACTAGATTCTATTTGCCTGCAGCACAGACCATCTGAACGCTAACCAGATCTTAAGAAAATAAGCCATCTTTGGACGAATCCAACAGAGAAAAGCAGCGAATCTGGAGGACAGGGAGGGAAAGACTGACCTACAGACATCAGAAATGGCTAAGAAAAACCATCCAAATTCGGGATGAGGAGAAGAGAACAGAAGAGGGGGAGTTCAATGCCAGTGGCAAAACCACATGCACGTGGAGGGAAATCTGATAGGCGCATGTCTGGGACTTTGAAATCATCAAAATGCTTTTCAGTGAGGGCCATTTGATATCCAGGAAGCCTTTGGAATTATTTTAGTAGGCTTCATTAAGCTCTTTATTTTCAACATCAGGAAGTTGTGTTCTGCCAAAAGAGGATTACGTGTACATCAGATCGAAGCCTGTAAGCTTCCAGAAAAATGTAGCATGGCCCTGGCCTATATGGGATCCTCTTGGGCAAAACGACCATCCATGCACCCTGGCCTTTCTCTCTGAGTTCTCCTCCATCTGTAGCTTTTCTAATCCAAGTGTCTTAGTTTGCTAGGGCTGCCATCACCGAATATCACAGTTTGACTTGCACAACAAAAATGGATTTTCTCACAGTTGTGGAAGCTGGAAGTCCAAAATCAAGGTTGGTTTCTGGGGAGGCCTCTCTTCCTGGCTTGCAGACAGTTGCCATCTTGCTGGGTCCTCACACGACCTTTCCTCTGTGCATGCGCATCCTGGTGTTTCGTCCTTCTCTTAAAAGGACACCAGTCTGATTTGATTAGGGCCCATCTTTCTGACCTCATTTAACCTTAATTACCTTTCTAAAGCCCTCATCTCCAAATACAACAACATTGAGGGTTAAGACTTCAACAGATGACTTTGGAGGGGAAACAATTCAGTCCATAACACTAGGGATGAGAAACCAGGCTGCAATCACTTGGCAAAATATAGCAAGGGGAGCCTGTTATATGGTGGGTTGTGCTCCAAAGGCTACAGTCCTAAGAAAGCCTCCTCACCCTCTATTCAATTAGGAAAAGAGGAAGTCAAATAGTCTCTATTTGCAGATGACATGATTGCATATTTAGAAGACCCCATCATCTCAACCCAAAATCTCCTTAAGCCGATAAGCAACTTTAGCAAAGTCTCAGGATACAAAATCAATGTGCAAAAATCACAAGCATTCCCATACACCAATAACAGACAAACAGAGAGCCAAATCATGAGCGAACTCCCATTCACAATTGCTACAAAGAGAATAAAATACCTAGCTACACAACTAACAAAGGACGTGAAGACCTCTTCAGGGAGAACTACAAACCACTGCTCAAGGAAATAAGAGAGGACACAAACAGATGGAAAAACATTCCATGGTCATGGTTAGGAATAATCAATATTGTGAAAATGACAATACTGCCCAAAGTAATTTATAGATTCAATGCTATCCCCATCAAACTACCATTGGCCTTCACAGAACTGGAAAAAAACACCTTAAACTTCACATGGAATCAAAAAAAGAGTCCACATAGCCAAGACAATCCTAAGCAAAAAGAACAAAGCTGGAGGCATCATGCTACCTGACTTCAAACTATACTACAAGGCTACAGTAATCAAAACAGGATAGTACTGGTACCAAAACAGAGATAGAGACCAATGGAACAGAACAGAGTCCTCAGAAGTAATGCCACACATCTACAACCATCTGATCTTTGACAAAACAAGCAATGGGGAAAGGATTTCCTGTTTACTAAATGGTGTTGAGAAAACTGGCTAGCCATGTGCAGAAAACAGAAACTGGACCCATTCCTGACACTTTATACAAAAATTAACTCCAGATGGATTAGAGACTTAAACATAAGACCCAACACCATAAAAACTCTAGAAGAAAACCTAGACAATACCATTCAGGACATAGGCCTAGGCAAGGACTTCATGACTAGAACACCAAAAACAATGGCAACAAAAGCCAAAATAGACAAGTGAGATCTAATTAAACTTAAGATCATCTGCACAGCAAAAGGAACAATCATTAGAGTTAACTGGCAATCAACAGAATGGGAAAAAATTTTTGCAATCTACCCATCAGACAAAGGGCTAATATCTAGAATCTACAATGAACTAAAACAAATATGTAAGGAAAAAACAACCCCATCAAAAAGTGGGTAAAAGATATGAACAGACACTTTTCAAAAGATGACATTTATGCGGCCAACAAATATATGAATACATGCTCATCATCACTGGTCATTAGAGAAATGCAAATTAAAACCACAGTGAGATACCATCTCATGCCAATTAGAATGATGATCATTAAAAAATCTGGAGACAACAGATGCTTGAGAGGATGTGGAGAAATAGGAATGCTTTTACACTGTTGGTGGGAGTGCAAATTAGTTCAACCATTGTGGAAGACAGTGTGGCGATTCCTCAAGGATCTAGAAATAGAAATACCATTTGACCCAGCAATCCCATTACTGGGTATATACCCAAAGGATTATAAATCGTTCTGTTATAAAGACACATGCACACGTATGTTCGTTGTGGCACTGTTTACAATAGCAAAGATGTGGAACCAACCCAAATGCCCATAAAAGATAGACTGAATAAAGAAAATGTGGCACATATACACTATGGAATACTATGCAGCCATAAAAAAGGTTGAGTTCATGTCCTTTGCAGGGACATGGATGAAGATGAAAACCACCATTCTCAGCAAACTGACACAAGAACAGAAAACCAAACACCGCATGTTATCACTCATAAGTGGGTGTTGAACAATGAGAACACATGCACACAGGGAGGGGAACATCACACACTGGGGTCTGTTTGGGGGTGTGGGCTAGGAGAGGGATAGTAGGTGGTAGGGAGATTGGGGAGGGATAACAGGAGAAATACCTAATGTAGGTGACAGGGGAATGGAGGCAGCAAAGCACCATGGCATGTGTATACCTATGTAACAATCCTGCAAGATCTGTACATGTACCCCAGAACTTAAAGTAAAATTTAAATAAATAAATAAATAAAGTTTCCTTGCCCTCTGGACCTCAGCTCCTCCTCTGTAATGAACGAAGGGTGACAAAGAGCCCTGTGGGGGTGCTGGAGCCCCTAGATTCTGGCCCTGGTCTGCCAACGTCCAGCTGAGTGTTTTCTATAAGCCATCTTTCTCCTACATAAAAAGAAGTATCAACTCAACAACAACAAAAACAAAGAACCCAACTCAACAATGGGCAAATGACTGGAATATGGACATTTCTCCAAAGATATACAAATGGCCAATAGACAGATGAAAAGACACTCGGCACCACTAATTGTTAGGGAAATGCAAATCAAAACCACATTAAGATGCCACTTCACACTCATTAGGATGGCTACTATCAAAAAACAGAAAACAACAAGTGTTGGGGAGGATGTGGAGAAACTGGAAACTTTGTGCATGGCTAGTGGGAATGAAAAATGGTGCAGCCGGTGTGAAAAATGGTCTGCCAGTTCCTGGAAAAGTTAAATATAGAAATACCATGTGATCTAGCACTTTTGCTCCTGGGAATATACTGAAAGAATTGAAATCAGGAATGCAAACAGATGTGATACAGCCACATTCACAGCAGCAGCATTCACAATGGACAAAAGGTGGAAGCCACCCAAGTGTTGGGCCACCAATGAATGAACAGATAAACAAAATATAGTGTATACATGGAGTGAATATTATTCAGCCTTAAAAAGGAAGGAAATTTGGCTATGCGCAGTGGCTCATGCCTGTAATCTTAGCACTTTGGAATGCCAAAGGGGGTGGATCACCTGAAGTCAGGAGTTCAAGACCAGCCTGACCAATATGGTGAAACCCCATCTCTACTAAAAAATACAAAAATTAGCCAGGCGTGGTGGCATGCACCTCTAATCCCAGCTACTTGGGAGGCTGAGACACGAGAATTGCTTTCACCCAGGAAGCAGAGGTTGTACTAAGCCAAGATCACTCTACTGCACTCCAGCCTGAATGACAGAATGAGACTCTGTCTCAAACAAAAAAAAAAAAAAAGGAAAATTCTATCACATGCTACAACATGGATGAACCTTGAAGACATTATGCTGAATGAAATAAGCCAGTTGCAAAACGACAAATATTGTACAATTTCAATTATATAAGGTACCTATATAAGTGAGTACTAGTCAAATTCATAGAGACAGAAAGTAGAATGGGCCAGGCATGGTGGCTCATGCTTGTAATACCAACACTTTGAGAGCCTGAGGCAAGAGGATCACTTGAGCCCAGGAGTTTGAGACCAGCCTGGGAAACATAATAAGACTTTGTCTCTACAAAAACTGTAAAAATTAGCCAGGCATGGTAATGCACACCTGTAGTCCCAGCTACTTAGGAGACTGAGGTGGGAGAGTTGCTTTAGCCCAAGAGGTCAAGGCTACAGTGAGCCATGATTGTGCCAGGGCACTCTAGCCTGGGCAACAGAATGAGACCCTGTTGAGAGAGAGTGAGAGAGAGAAAGAGAGAGACTGAGTGAGAAAGAGAGAGAAGAGAGAGAGAGAAGAGAAAGAAAGGAAGGAAGGAAGGAAGGAAGGAAGGAAGGAAGGAAGGAAGGAAGGAAGGAGAAAAGAAAAGGAAAGCAAGCAAAATGGTGGTTACTAGGGGCTGGAGGAAGGAATTGGGAGTTAGTGTTTAACGGGTACAGAGTTTTTTTTTATTTATTTATTTTTTTATTTATTTATTTTTTTATTTTTAAAGAATGAAAGAGAGAAAGGAAGAGGAAGAGATTTTAGAAAAAGAGAGAAAAGGAGAAAGAAAGAAACAGCAAAAGAAAGAAAAAATGAAAGAGAAAGAAAGAGGAAGAGATTTTAGAAAAAGAGAGAAAAGGAG